>JABFAI010000122.1:0-11891 GCA_013266175.1 Fusarium gaditjirri | reverse complement strand
TATAAGATTAATATATAATAATTTTCAACACGATATAAGATGGTGAGTGACTGAAGGCTCTATGTTCTAGAGAAGACGTATCACAACAGAAGGCAAACTCATTTCAACGTCCCAAACAGGCCAAAGTCTCGCCACAGATCCGGTATTTGTCCCGAGGACGATGAACCACGCGAAACTGCGGTAAAACCCCTCGAGCGTCTCGTCCACACTGCGAGCTTCCACATCCGCACAGGTTTCACATGAGCACCGGTTATCTCCCACGCGTTCTCTGAGATGGGCAGCTCACAACTGACATACAGCATGTTGCTCAAGACTACGAGCCCTAGTTGGTAATGTTCTGTGGTGTCGCATGACGCAACGACTGTATGGGAATGTTGGGACAGTATTCTACCTGATGAATGCCTGAATTCCGGCCAAATGGCTAGTTTCAACCACTATGCTTTCGGGGTAGTAGATGATTGGCTTCATGGAACACTTGGTAGCATTCACCTCAGGGGTCAAGATGGCGAGTCATTCGAGTCCTTCCTGTTTCTGACAGGAACATCACCAGCGCCGAAGTATCGCTCAATGGACCTTATTGGCTCAGTGTCTCAAGTGAAAGCTTGAAGACCGAAAAACAGCAAAATTAAAACACTCGCTGACTATTCCTTCCAATTGTTCCGCTTTATTTACCCTGACTCTAGAGGTGCGTAAGGATTTTGGCTGTGAAGAGGAGGCTACCAGGATTCTTTACTCTGGTCATCACTCACCAGAATACCAGTTTGATGCTGCCGAGTGATCGCCCAAGCTAATCTTTGCTGCCAATCAGCCATCCACACTTGAGAGTGATAGGATCTATGTTATCTCACCCGGGAGAAGAGAAATCTATATCAACCAATTGGCGCTCTTGTTTTATGGTAACCCTTGTCGAAGGTGGTCTTCGACAGTTTGGTTGACCCGCTGCAGCCACAACAGGCCGCTGTAGGGACTTGCGGAAAGATGCTTTTTGTTGTTAAGTACCTATATTACAGGTAGTGGCTATAGCCAGAGCTCGCTATCCTGTTTTGGGCCGTGGCGGCCTGACATGTAGGCCGTACTAATGACAAGACGGCAGATATGCACTTTATCATTTCCAGTTATACGCCACCACACTCAACACCCTCTAGATATCGAGCTGACGTGGCTACCTCGATAATTCCCTAGTCTCATGAGTAGCTTGTCTACTCACAGCAGGAAAGGCTGAAATGGCTGGCAGTAGATGGTGTTTTCTCAGTCAACGTTGCCAGAAATACATTTACCATGACAAGTACTGCCTAATTCCAAAGTCTGTAGTTACAATAAAACAGCCATGCACTCTGGAACACGTTGCCCAGGTCGAGCTGCAATCGCTTACGAGGAGGTTTGTGGGGTAAAACTGGGAAAGTACACCATCCCGTCAATATCGCAATGTTATAGAATACACTATGAGAAGGGAAATTTCTGAATAAGCTTCAACTTGAAATCAAAACTAAGCTTGGCAATTCTCCAAGTCCGCTACGATCCTTCCACAAAGCTCCCGCTCGCTCGCCTTGGCTACTTCGTCATCACTACTATCAATCATAGGGCAACTAAGCACAACATCCGCATAAGTGTCTCCACACTCCCATCTTAAGCGGTCTAGATACTTGCGACATATCCTACGCCTTCGCTCATAGTAATCCTCTTCGTCATGATGGGAATTTCTATTATACCCCGAGTCAAAGTCTGAGTCGGAGTCTGAGTCAGTCTTCAAGTTCTTCCATAAGACCGACTTCAGTGAGAAGAATTCCAAAAGAGTATACATCATATGCGTGACGATATAGACGCTTTGGGTCTGCATGCTTCGCTGGATATTGATAATAGTCAAGTGTGAAGCCACCGATGTTTGTCTCTTTTGCCTCCTCAGTTGAGGCTGCCTTCCCTAGCATATGGCGGTCATATATGCTGGCACTTCGAAAAGTTCCTTTTCGGCGTAGCAACTCTGAGTCCCTGTGCACACTCTGCCAACTCGTAGTATCCATTGCCAATGTCCTTGGTGGTATCTGGACGTCGAGCCTCTCCGTTTCTGGCGCAGATGGGGGTTTTGTTTGGATGATGATATCGTCCGGCCGTGAGAAGATGTAGCCCATCAGATTGGGCTTTGAGACATCAATTTCAATTTCAGCTTCGTATCAATCCTCTTGTAGTTTATTCACATGCTCGGGAAAGAACATCACCGACTCTGCGCGTATGTTCTTGTGCAGCCAGCCACTGGAGTGAAGGAGGCAAACCGCACGCACAAGCTTTCTAGCTAGTTCGAAGCGCGCACCTAGCATAGATCGGATGCCTTTCTTCTGCCTGGTTCCAAGGAGTGACTGCAGCGTCACAGGTGCGCGAAGCTTCATATTTTCCGCAGGCCGCTCACGGCTCTGGAGGCCAATCGTGCCGGGGAGCCTGTAGAGAATACTGCAATGACCTTTGTCGTCGCCTTCCGTGTGGTCGATCATACCGACGATATCCAATCCAAAGACATTCTTCATCATGTTGGCACCTTGAAAGGTGTTGAAGAAGTTCCTAATCAGAGTGCGGAGCTTAGGATCTGCTGGCCTAACTCTCTCGATCTGTTCGTCCTCGTCGCTGCTGCTGTATTAATCGACCTGACTCATGTCGAGCTTACTGTGACGTGGTAACGATGCAAAGAAACGCTCTCGCTTTCGACGATGCTTCAGTCGCTGTTTCTGTTCTGCAGTGAAATCTAGTGGCGGTCCGCGGTAGTCGCGCATTTCAACGTAATCGACCTGCTCCTCGAATAGGGCAAGGCCCTTTCCTAAATACTTCATCTCCCGTTTTATTTCGTCAATGCTGGTGAGGCTCCTGTCACTCGCCTCCTTCCTGTCTCTATTTTTATTCACCGATGCCTTCAATATGACCGTCGAAGCCAGCAGTTCGTAGCCCTGCCGCACTAAAGACTCTTTATCGCTTGTTGCGTGCTGGTTGGCGAGCGTTGAAGTCCATTTCAGACCGTCTGGAGACTCTTGCCTAGCCAAACATTCCATAGTGAGATATATGTTCATTGACTCGAATGCATTTTCGGGGCAAAGGCGATAGAGAGATTCGCTATGAGATCTCAAGTCGGCAATAAGTTTCTTGAAGTTGTCTTTGACTTTCAAAGCCTATTTCAGCTTGTTAAGCACGGAAAGGCGTTTTCTGACTTCACAGATGACTGGCTCGACTTTCTCAATTGTAGCATCCGAAATGGCCAACTGGGCGTTATGAGTCGATTGTGATCCATCTTGAATGGTCTGGGTTGGTTGAAGCTGGATACCATAGCGCTTGATGAGTTTCTGGGCATTGTGTTTTTCGGCCTTGGATGTCGTAGTTGACCCGTGCTAATGAATACTTACTCTGGTCTCCAGACACCTCTTTGCCACGCCGGACATTAATCAGGCAAGCGGTAAAGGTGGTTGCAGAAGCTGCCCTATTGGTGCGCTTTTGGATACGGGACGGCTCGGGTGATGAAACATGCAGCCCAACGCCAATCATTCATCTGATTATTCCGGGCCGTGGAGATCGTCAATTCACCGTATGCACAGATCCTACACGGGGATAACAAACTAGGTCTTCTATGTCATAGCCTAGCTTCTTGGAACTGTTCTCAAACAATTAGAGTTGTCCGGTGTTGAAATGCTCCAGCTTGGTCTGGCTACTGATTGTCATGGGCTTGTCATGGGCCATTTACGGTTTTCTCATCTTCGCGACTTGGCAATTCATTTTTCTCAGTATTGCTTTTGGGCACCAACCGGGGCTCATGCGCTGTACTTTCTTGGCTGTCAATTTACCCAGAAGAAGTCAGCGAATGGGCCTGTAAAAAGTGACGGCTCCGTAAAACAGCCAATCATAGGACTTCCTTCTAGAGCCTGCTTTTCAGCTGCTGCAAGGAAACCAATATTGATCACCTCGTAACAACTAACTGCATACGTATACAAGGTTTAATTATGTACCATGGGATCGTCTGATAATCTGAGCACCAATCCGGATTTTCTAACCCATAAATTCTAATTTCCCCAACGTAGAACCTCCTCCTGCTTATTCACACAATTGCTTTTACCAACATCGCTTCAACCATGCGTAATAAAACTTCTTTCCGTTTGTCACTTGCTCTTCTGCTGCTGTTAGTAGCAGATACGCTTGCTGACGATGATGATACTGATTTCCTCATGAACGTCTTCTCTGACCTTGGCCCGTAAGTTAACGCTGCTATTCGTTCTCCAGACTGGGCTGGGACNNGAGAACAGAGCAGCTGCCGAGATAGACTTCATGTCTTCTACCTCTGCCGAAGTC
Source organism: Fusarium gaditjirri (assembly GCA_013266175.1). Classification (NCBI taxonomy): domain Eukaryota; kingdom Fungi; phylum Ascomycota; class Sordariomycetes; order Hypocreales; family Nectriaceae; genus Fusarium; species Fusarium gaditjirri. The sequence continues at coordinate 7,574 of JABFAI010000122.1, read as the reverse complement.
GGAGAACTATTCAATGGAAAGGGTATTGTGAGAACTATGGGGCGATCAGATATTGCCCAGTTCATTGTTTTTCCTGGCAGTTTTCTTGAGCCCGACAAGCAAGTATCAAACGATAAAGGGACAAAAACCGAAGAGCCACTGCAGAATAACCCAGACCCGCAAGACCAAGAAGAACCAGAAAAGAGAAAGGAGCGAAAGGAGGCCCAATCGTACGGTATACACACCCTCAAGTCTGTGAAAGATAAAGGCATCCTCAACAAAGAAGGCGGGTTACCAAATCATGCAATTGTGAAGTCAACGCTTACATTGGATTTTTAGATTACCGCGATGATCTTGATGTGGCTCTCTTGAAATGGCTCAAGCCATTCAAGTTTCGAGCTAAATCACGGGTAATGGAACCTGAGAATGGAGAAGACAGCAACACGAACCCCGGCGCTCAGCCACAGAACGACGACCCTGCTTCACCCAAATACTGGGATTCTCTACAGTATCCCAATCTTCAATTGAATATTGCATCTACGAAGATTTCATCAAAACAGAGGAGTATTGAGCTTCACTTGGCTGCCATCGCTGCAGTCATCTTGCAGGCTTCTCTTCTCGTTATAGCTGCCGTGATACCATACCGAGTTGAAGGCTATGGACAACAGCAGCCTTGGGGTCTGCCGTGTTACATCATCGGCTCTGTCCTACTCTCTACTGGCATGCTTTGTTGCTCTATTGCGATTGAGAGGAGTACCAAGGAGTTCAAATGGATACCTTCAAACTCAAGCAACAATTCCGAATCGTCGAAACAACATGTGAATTTATACTGGGTGCAACGCAAGCAACGAGTCAGCGACCAAGACTTCGGCTCCTATATAATCTACGCGCAAGAGAAAGAGTTCTTTTCGACATCGAATCGACGGGAAGATGTCAGTTCCAAGAAGAACCGTGACCATGGTGAAAATAGGCCGAGTCGTCGTCAGAACAGTTCAAGGAGTGAAGCGACCAGCGATATGACACAAAAGCAGAATTCTGCAGATGTTACTGACGAGGATCTCCCATGGTACCACGACTACAAAGCAGTCACTGCACTTGTCGCTGGTGGCGCTGGATTTACCGTCCAGTTCATTGGTCTCAGAGGGCTTCCATGGCCATGCGCCGTTGCTCACCTTGGGGCTCTTATTGTCATGGCTATGATAAGAGCTTTGATCCGAAGGCGGCTTGGACAAGGTGCAGAATATTTCCCTGCACCGACATGGTACGAACTCGACTTTCTTGCTACTCGACTTGTCGATAGCAAAAGCAACAAGCCTCGACTTCTTAAAGACGACAAAAAGTCCCCGAAAGAAGTTCTATCGTGGAGAGTTGAAACGGCAAAACAAGGTGATCATATTATCTACCCTTTCGACTTTTCGCATCCCTGTGATCAGAGTTCCGACCAGCAGAACAAATCCTATGTGAACAGCAAGGCCCAGCAAATCATGCTCGTTCGAAAGCGACTGGGCGATCTTTGTGAATGGGAAACGAGAGCATTCAAGCCAGCGCTTGCGTTGGTCCGCTCTATTGAGCGCTTTCTAGATGAATTCCTTCAGGAAGGGCTCACCACAATTTTCTGGGATATCCCTCTCCGAGATCCTAACGATAATACAGAAATTGTTAGATTGACTATCACCAAAGACTCTAATGAGAAGCACAAGGGATGGAACATCAATGCTGGTGAGGTCGAGGCTGTCCTGTCCCTTTGGATGGCCAATCTTGAGGTAAACGACATCGCAGAAGCAGAAAATCACGAAGACGTTGAGTGGCAAAGATCGAAAGCTGGTGTTGTCTTGGGAGTTGACTACTGCAGAATCCTTGGACGCAAATACAGTAACGGTTTCCTGGAACGCGATATCTACTGGTGGGTCGGAAACCCAACCATAAGTGAAATTGAAACCGAAAAGAAAGAGGAAATTTTGGGAGCGAAACCGAGTCCTGAAGCTGGAGGGAGCGAGAACACAACCTTCCTACCACAATGCTCGACAGCAGATAGCGCATCTCATTCACCTTTTTGGAGTTCTGAACAGGCGGCTTCGTCAAACCCCCAATGCGACTACGATAGTCCAGGGCACAGGAAGGTCAAAATGGTCATTGGCTACACTGAACCCTCCAACCGGCCAAAACCGCACATGCTTCATGTCCAGCATTCTACCGCAGCCCTGGTTACCATTGCTGCACAACATCTCTTTACTCATTTCATATGGACGGTTGTGGATTGCTTACCAAAAGACTTCCTGAATCAAGGTTCCATCAATATCCATGAGTCTGTCATCGTTCAGCCGCCTAAGTCATTGGATCTATCGTCAAGGAAACCTGGAACAGGCCGGAAGCTAAGCCACAATAAGCTTACCCAGCTGGCTCTTTATGCAGAGAAAGAAGGCCTTGGGCTATTAGATGATATTCTTCTATGCCTCATCCCGGTTTTAAGTATCAAAGACCGCTTACCCAATGATGCAACCCTCCCGCTTGACCTACCCAGTCTCTCTGACCGAAAAAGCTGGGTAAAGGCAGTGCCTAAGTACTTGGAGATCCTAAAATTTATGGAAGAGAGTGCTAGGTGCGATTTTGAAGATTACCTTGTCTTAGCGGTAGTGGTGCGGGCACTGGACCTTGTCTATCTTATGGCCCTAGACGAAGCGAACATGGAATACCAAAAGCGTGTGAAACCACAAAGCACTACAGACACGAGTGCGAAGTTTAAGATTTCAAAGGGGTCAGAGAAATCTGAGGATCGGGAGCATTCTGAAGGCTCCGAGCAGCCTAATGATTCAGAGCAATCAAGCATTAGTAGAACCAGTGACTCTGAGATGAATGGAATTGTCTCAAACACGGAATCCAAGGCCTACACTGGGCAACCCTCTGACGATTTCCAAAAGCTATTGGCCATTCTCTCAAAATCGTTTGCTAGAATTACCAAGAAACTTTGGATATTCTACGTGCTCCAGGGGCGGGCAGAGTTCTTGTCAAAACTCGAAGATTGCCAGAAAAGGATCCCTGAAGAAGTCTGGCGAAAGTCTCAATGGATGACAGGTTTTATGGAACAGATCAGGTTCACCAACGTGCATCGCGAGTTTTATGGAACAAACCAGATAGATCTACAACACTTACAAGGTGACAGTTCCTTCGGAAGGCAATATAATATGACTAACAGTCCTCCAGAAAGTGATTTTGAGAAGAGAGATATCTTCGGTTGGACGGCTCTTCACTATGCTGCAGCTTATCAAGAATCTGAGACTACTGGAGGGAGTCAAGGCAGTAGCACGCTAACAAATCCCCCACCAAGTTGCATGGGTGCCCTCTCGAAAGAGAGACGTCCAGGGAAGTGGTGGTTGGACAATTTTAATAGGAGCCCAGTCCATGTGGCCTCCCTGGCTGGAAATGAGGAGTTCCTAAGGATGCTGCTAGCAAGCCTTTTGGACGAGGACAAGCCGTCTGTCCTTGTATCTAGGGGTCTGGACGGCATGAGCCCAGTGCATCTCGCCGTCCAAGGAGGGCATGAAGGCTGTATCAAAGTCTTCCAGGAGTTACCTCAATTTCTCGAAGTAGAAATCAAGGAAGATGCCTGGCAACGGAACCCAGTCCATCTTTCCATTTTCCAGGCCCAATATCCGTGCTGCACGGCTCTAATCGATAACGAAAACTTCAAATTCAACCCTAACACTCTTGATTCTCTTGGCAATTCACACCTTGCCTACCTCGATGAGAAAGATCCGGATCAAAAGAAGGTTGGGAAACTTCTACTTATGAAACATTCGACGAAATTTCAAGAGAGGGATAGCGAAGGGCAAACGGTTTGGCACCACGCCTTCAGATTTCTGGACGATGAACTAGACTACTACAACGAAGACAAATTACTCGAGATCTTAAAAGAAAAGCACAAATCTACGATGAACTCGAGCAATAACGCTAAGGAGACCCCGCTCCATGTGGCAGTCAGCCTTGGAAATTCTATTTTGGTCATGATTCTTCTTCATCTTCATGGTGCGAGTCCGTACGTCAACAGAGACAAGGATCAATCTCCCTTGATGCTTGCTTGCTCTCAAGGTCGATCTGCGATAGTAAGTGATATCTTATATAAGCATGGCCAAACTGCAAAAGAGCAAGATGGGAAGGGGAAAACTGCATTGCACTATGCAGTTGACTCCGAAGATTGCAGCGATCACGACCGTGATGAAATCATCCGCAAACTCATCAAAACCATGGAAAGCCTAGGCATAAAAAATTTCGATGTCAAGGACAATGAGAGCCACACACCGCTACATATTGCATCGAAGAAGGCCATTGCCTCAGCAGTCTCCAGTCTGCTCAAATCAGGCGCAGACCCTAGTGTTGGAGGAAATAACGGCTATAATGCACTCCATTATGCACTGGAGTCTTGGCAATATTCAAGAGAGGAATCCGCCATAAAAATGCCAGAAATTACGGAGAAACTTCTCATAAAGTCACCTGGTTGTATGGATGTGCATGATACTTTTGGGGACACGCCCTTCACCTTGGCTTGCTCGACCGGCGAGCCCCTCCAATTCATTTCCCAAGTCGTTGAGTTGTCGAAGAAAAAGGGTTCTAAGATCAATCTCAACCAAGGCGATAATACATACAATCGATCTCCCCTTGCTTGGGCATGTAACTACGACAGGAACGAGGTCGTCGAGATATTGCTAACGTCGACAACAGTGGACGTCAATCACCAAGCAACTGGATATCTTGATTATACGCCACTACATTTTGCCTTGGAGGGGAAGAATCACAAGATTGTCGAAATGTTGGTTCGAAACTCCAAACGGCTTCCTGATCTCAATATAGCCTGTAGTGATTGCCCTAATCTCCTGGAGTTCGCCTATGAAGAGTCTGATGAGGGCTGTATTAAAGCTTTGCTGTTGCACCCTGAAGCTAGGTCTTCAAAGCTCTTGACATCAGCCTGGAAGCGGATTATCCAGCAGCACTCGCACTCAAAAGAAATGGCCGAATGGGAAGATGCCATTCTTGATCCCAAGAACAAGGTGCCATATCCATTTCACGAGCTCGCTGAGTTGGGTCGGCTCCAGAGATTTCAATCGCTTTTGCAAAACAACAAGATTCGGCACGAGTTTGATGACGATCACTGGACGCCTGGAGACGTCGCTCGCAAATATGGCCACAACGATCTCGAAGCATTTCTTTGCCAACATGAACCCACAAGAGACTTCAGAGTGGACCCCTATGCCGAACCATCAATTTTCATAAGTCTTTTCGAAGGACCGGAACTTGAATCATCAAAGTGTCTTTCTCACGATCAGTGTCCTGATAGAGTCTTAGGTCAGTAATATCCTCGATGAGGAAATCGTCTTGCTAACTTCATGTAGATATAAAATTGCCGAAGAATGACCATCTCGACAAACAATTCTGCTATCTTCGTACGAAAGAAGCCATTCCTCCAAACTTAAGATATTTTTACTTTGAAGTGAAGATCCTCTATCCATTACAAATGAAGTAAGTTATATAAAACTTTTATATAATAAAATAACCTTTATTATAATTTAAAGGCTACATCTTTACTTTTTTCTAACCTTTTAAACTCAGAGAATGTGTTATCGGCTTCTGCCAGTCAGACGTTCCCGAATATAAACTTCCTGGATGGCATGAAGGCTCGTTTGCCTATCATGGAGATGATGGGAGATTTTATGTGAGCCAAGATAATTGTAAGCCTCAGGAGAGTGATGAAACTTTTGATGAAGGCGATATAGTTGGCTGTGGTTTGAATTTCGAGACCGGCCAAGGTTATCGCACCAAGAACGGCGTTCTTCTCGGTTCCAGTCAGGTACTCGTTCCCTACACATCCAACACATTATAACTTGTAAGCAGGTCGTGAGTTCCAGACTCATAATTTCTCATTGGGAAAATTCTATCCTTGCATTGGCGCAAAGACAGATGGTAAAGAAGACGAGCTACAAGTTCGGATTACCCTCCGATCGTCTCCAGAACACCCTTTTCACTACAAAGGGCCATATAACGGACTTTTACTAAGAACTGAATGGGACGATGACAATCTGTCTGTGACTAGTTCCGGCCAGGCCTCTGACACAGATTCCGAGGGTGCGACCGAGTAAGGATGAACATACTCAATCACAGGAAATAGCCCTTCTGTAGACTAGGTTCAAGTCTAAAGTTGTGGATGGAGCTGCATATGGTCTATCGTGAATTTATAGGCACTATTTTCTATTTACAGTACTATTAACGCTTACTAAATTTGAGTATTGTGAATCGATCTATGTGAGAAGAGGTAGGTTTCCGGTAGTATAAGCCACCCTCCACAGCATAAATGTAGTAGATATTGGGAAGCCACTAGGAATATACGTTTTTACAGGGTGAGATCATGTAAGATATAGGATAGTGAGGCCAAATCTGCCAGTTTAGGGGTATTAAGCTAAAGCATTAGCTATAATAGCTATTATATTTCTTTTATCTTTTAATAAATTAATAGAATTTCTATACATATTTAATATACTTTTATCTAGACTACTAGTAAGGGTTTTAGATTATAAGTATAGTACTTGCTAATAATACTATATTTTAGTACTTAAGGCTAGGTAAGTGTTTTAATACTCTACCAAGTCAATCCACCTACTAGCCTCCACCTACAAGCACTTCTTTAACATACTCGCCCCATTCACAGTCCAAACGTACTGTAGCTCAGAAATTTCGAAGAATAATCTCAAACGCGCAACCGTAACTTACAATTTCTCCACTATATCGCCATCTACCATCCGGAGCTCGCCCGTCATGTCCAAACGCTTGATTTGCATCATTGGGGTTAACGAGCGATGGGACAGAGTCAGGTATTGCGATCCGGGATCATGAGTGGTCTATATATAAGAGAGCGATACGCGAAACATTTCCCTCTAAAAGTCAATCAAAACTCAGAATATAATGGATCAAATCTCTCCAAGACGACTTGGAAGATGCTTTGATAGCACTTCTTCTTGCTGTTTGCACCAATATCAAGATATTGATCTACCATCTACCCAAAACATCGAGCATTTTTCTGCGCGTTTTAAACACTGGCATCAGCAATCAAACCGGTGCCGAGCCAGGCATATCGTTTTCTCGGCTACAGAATATCACACAAAAGCCAAACGATATGAGGAAAAGCCAATGGACCTTCTATACTGAGAGACCAGCGTTTAAAGTCGACGCTAATTTTATCAAGATACTTCAGATGCCTTTCCTGCGATCATATGAGTTCAACAGCATGACCTTAGCTGTTTTGGAAGACGAAGATGACCTGAATAAACTACCTAGGCGATCTGTCAGCATAGAAGCACTTTCTATAACCGACTCCAATTGCCAGTCTACCTTTCTTAATGACTTGTCAGCTGTGTGTCGAGGACTACGAGCATTTACATACACACGAGAACGAGAGAAGCCAATTAGGATGGAAATGACGGCTCGAGATATCGTAAGAGCATTGATATCACATTCGGACACCTTGGAATATCTTTACATCGACTCCAATGAAACTATGGCTTTAAGTGCAGCCTTAAGGTTAGACTTTAGGCTGCTAATACAGGTAATAA
>JABFAI010000121.1:0-63929 GCA_013266175.1 Fusarium gaditjirri | reverse complement strand
ACCTTACAGAACGATGCGCGGGAGGCGTGCGCCAACAGCTGATGTAATATACCGTAGACGAAGCAGATTCGACGGTGGAAAGAGGGATATGTGAGGAGAGCGGGAGGGAGGCGAGGAAGCTGGAGGGAGGAAAGGGAAGGGAAGAAGAGAGGTGGTGAAGGCGAGGAAAAGGTGAGGTGAGAGAGATGTAAGTTTGGTGAAGGATAGAAGAAAAGCACAAAGAGATGGAAATCATGGGCTACCTCAGCTACCCAAGGTACCTAAGCTAAGGGATTGCACCTATTGCAAGAAAAAGCAATTGGATGGCCAGGGCCAGAACCAACCTAAGACAGCTAGAAACCACGAGTGACCGACCACTGACCACACAGAAAAAGTGTTCCAGTTGTACCTGCCAACCAAGCAGCTAAAACCTAGGTAGGTGCAGTGCCTTTTGTCTAGTACCTATTGTGGCAGCAGGAGCCCGTAAATGGGGTGGAGTAAGACAGGCAACACATGGAGGGGAAAGAACATAAAAGCGACAAGACACTTTTGAGACAAGTACTCTAATCAGTCCTGCCTTCGCAGCCTCCATATATTTGCTGTTACACCGTCACGTAGGTGAGGGGAAGGTATACCTGAATGGAAAGTACCTTCGAAGCTTTGATACCCACACCCATGCATAGACCCAACTCAAGGTACCTATTGTACCTGAGAAACACTTCTTTTGTGGGCATAGGTATCCATTGTTAGCTCTGTCGAAGACAAGCTCAACACTTCAATCTCAAAAGTCTTCTTGTTATAGGGGGAGCAAACACCTAGAATCAGGATATCCAAGCTCTGTAATACTGATTACCTCTCTAGCTACTATGCCTTACCTACTAGAATTATCCGAGATTAGTAGGAGGGCATCTATGTACCACAACGGCGCCGGTAGGTAGTAGCCATAATTGACGGGACGGGACAGGCACGAACGGTTACGATAATGTTCAACCCCTCCCTTCAATGGTAGAGCAAGAGATTTTTGAATTAATTAGGTATGTATTCCTGGTTTCGTAGTATAGGTACTTACCTACCTAAGATAGGTCAAAGCTACCTAGACACGTTGATAATGTCGAGAACAGAACTGACAGTTAGGAAAGTAGCCAAGGTAGACAGACAGGTTTCATGCTAAACGTGGTTGTCTTCGATTTCACAATAGCTGTGTCACACACACAATGTCAGTGGAAAGTCAGGATTTCTTGGCATATTCCACTAATCCTCTCTGGGAATCAAGCGAACATCCCAAGTTCCTGGCATCTTTCCCTTCCCTTCTGCCCACCATTTCCGTAGCCCACACTCCCTGGCAACCTGGTCACTCGGGAGTTTTTCAGCACACCCACACGGGCCGGAGTGGGCCACGGAGGTGAGCATTGACTTTGTGTTGTTTGTAATCGCCCACAGCCGATCCGCGCTGCATTGTTCCATTGATCACTCTATCGGCCTGATACTAGATGCATAACAATAATGCCAAGTGCAGGAAGGACAAAGGAACGAGAAGATGTTCGTGTGCGAGAGAATCTTGATTATCATATCACCGTGATGCGATGTTGAAGAAAACCCAATGGCATATCGAAGGTTAAGTTTCGCAACCTCATTGGACATTCTTCATGATAATCAACAGGGAGCTGCAGCTTTAGTTTGGCCGATGTTGAAACACGCCTCCGATACCAATGAAATACCAGTATATCTTGACTATCCTCCTATTCTTCTCAAAGAACCAATCTTTTCGCCTTCTGCTCCAGCGGTGTTCCCCTCAGCTCGAAAGCTGTAGAATGGCTGTTTCTGTAAGTCGTTAAAAGCGTGCCGGCTCGCTTGTTGTTCTGCAGCACAGATAATCCATAGCCAATGCCTTGCCATCGTACAGTTGCTCGAATTGCACGAAGGAATTGTGACAAGGGTTAATAAGTGATGCTTATTCCACTTTATATCACCCGCCTACAGTTTCTGTCTCTGGGATTGGTTGTTGGACGTCCACAGCTGGTGGAGTAACGCAGGACAAAGTCACCAAGTATCATGGTTGACAACCTCAAGCGCCTGTCGTGTAGTGCGCATAGTCATCTTTTAACTTGCAAGTGAGTATTGCCGTGAGTAACATCATGCCAAGTGATCTCATATATTGTCTTTGTGATGTATCGATAGAGAAGCAGCATTGACTGTCAAAGACGAGAATTTCCGAGGATCCTTTGACTTCATATTGACATTCGCTCCTCTCATCGTTGTCTTAGCTTTTGCTCATGCTCTAACCAAAAGTTCTTGCACGCCTTGTGTCCCCAGTGGTCTAGCCACCATTCCCCAAAGCTATCCTCGACTTCGTAGTCTACTTTGGCTACTCTCTCGTCTCTCTTCAAACCGCAGATAATACAAGCTCTTGGTGCTGTCGGTACCATTTTGGCTGTATGCACTTGCATACTCTCGCTAATCTCAGGTACCTGAAGTGATAGGTTCTTATCGACAGACTTGGCCACAGCAACTGCAGATCGCAGGCGACCAACCTGCTCGCGCCATACAGCGACCACATCAGCGGCCTCACGATCTTCACGTGCAGCCTGTGTTTTGTCAACTCCTGCAAGTTTCATACCCTTGCTTCCCGCAGCGGAGATGGACATGCTTTTTGCTAAAATCTTATCTCGATGCCATCGTTGTTTACGGCCAGCAATAACTCGCGCGGCAGTTGTTGCTAAAAGGATATAGCCACGCAGGAATTCTGTAGCTTTGGGATCCGATAAGATTCGCTGTTTGATTGAGGTGCTGTGGCCTGACATAGGCTTGAAGAAAGCTGTACCTGAGTTGAGAAGATCAGGGAATGCAGACAGGATGACTGAGGGAGGTGGGACATTGATTGGCGGAGGAGCATCATCCTGGGATTCCTTATATGATGGTTGAACATTATCAACTGCGTCCCAATCCCAAACCGCCGGTGCTTTTCCTGTGTTGGTGTTTGCTTTCTTATTATCAGCGGTTGTGAAATCGTCCCAAACATCCCACTCATCATCTTGATACTTGGTTTCGGCAAGATTGGCGTCCTTCGGACTTTCAAAGGATGGCCATGCTGTGGTGGGTGTTTCTTCATTGGGTTTCTTAACAGGTTTTGGTTCTTCAAAAGTAGGTGTTTTGATAGCTAACTCTGGGAAAGGGTTACGATCCTGGAAGGAGGGTGATTTTGGGGCCTGGGGGTAATTCGTAGCAGTGGCACCAAAAGCAAGAGACCCGAGAAGCTTAGTGGGCGGTGGCTTTTTTGTTGTTTGCGATGGAGCGGGAGCTGGTTCGTCTAAAGAAAGAAGATCAATTGATGGAAGAGCTGGTGGTGGTTCTCGGGCAGTAACTGCAGGTGCCATTTTCGTCGCCGCTGGAGGGGGGACACTTTCGAAGTCTCCAAACTCATCATCGTCATCATCATCACCTTCAGCAGCCTGAAGCTCAAAGTCCTCAGCATCAAATAATACACTGGGATCTTGTTGTGCCGAGAGCTTGAGTTTCGCTTTCATTCGTTGTTGCGGCTCCTGGTCAACTGTTGGCTGTCCCCATTCTTGTGTAAACCGTGACTGTGTTCCAGAGGGCTGGACTTTCGGGGCACTAGCGGGCTTTAAAGCTCCTCCTATATCGACAAGACTGTTGGATAATAGGTCCATGGTCGACGCTCTCACAACTCGAGTTGGCGGTTGCTGTTCCAGTCTAGGCACTCGTTGGGCTACAGCTGCAGCCGAACTTGGGTCAGGCTTGGGCCATGGTATTGACGATGAGTTTGCTGAGCTTGGGGGTGCATTTGCGGCAGAACCCCAACCTGATGCAGAAAACGGCACAGGACCCAGGGTCTGAACAGGAGTCGCATTAGCTGTCACAGGTTGTGAAGGCTCGGCGACTTCAAAATCTCCCCATCCATCATCTTCATCATTTGTCTCCGCCGGCTTCGACGGTACTGAGGCACTTCCCCATGCGCTATGCGCACTTACTTGGGATGCAAAGGCTGGCCATGGCTGGGTTTTCACAGGAGAGACATTGCCAGTGTTGCCTAACAGGCCAAAAAGGTCCTGTGTTGCTGCTGGTTGGAGAGGTTCTGGTTGTTGCCGAGCTTGAGCTTGAAAAGGAGTGGCCTGCTGCTGTTGCTGCTGACCTGGAGCAGGCGCTGAGTTATTTGAGAGACTATTGAACTCGGCAAAGAGATCTGCAGACATAGTGCATCGCCTAATAATGCATTACTTCGTGAGCACGTGTCACAAGATGCGCTTCAGTGATGAGGCTTAAGGAGAGGCGTCGAAGAGGTAAGCTGAGCGGCGTGGTGGAATTCGAAGGTGACATGATGCTATTTGTTTGGCGGTCAGCCCCTGAGCTGCCCAACATCCCGGAAGTCTGAGGGGGCCGGCGCAGCGGAGTCCAGTATACGCTGCCTTGGGCAAGATAGTGAGGAAGTGGGGCCGAGCTATTGAGGCGAAAACCCAATTGAACCTGAAGCGCTGTCACGTTAGCTGGGTACCTCGTTAAATCAAGGTTTCTGCCTTTCCTCCACCATCAACTTTACAGTGCCGTAGTCTACACACAACGTGGTTCCTCTCAGTTCAGGCATTGTTTGCAAAAGCCGGTAAACTGGCCTTATACTCTTCTCTTGGTGCAGCTAGGCATCATGAGGCCCCTCCAAGAGTCCCTGTATGTTGCGCCTATTAGCGACAATAAATAATACTTCGACTGACCAGAGCATCCCTATGTAGTTCGAGATGGCGTGAGACACAATCTCAAGGTGCGCACCTTGGTGATCTTCGACGTGCTGTTCGGTATAATGGTGCTGCAAGTCCATGCATATCAGGATGCCGTTCTCTTTGTTGGAAGGTATGTTCACCCATGCCCATTGACTGACGTCCACTACTAAACCCTGAACCAAGACTTTTCTTCTTTCTACCGCTGCTGAAGGGCTGAGCTGGTCCCAAGTTTTGGACGATGAAAGAAAGCTCTACGCTGAGAAACGGGTTCACTTCCTCAAGTATATAAAACACCCTGAAGCTCTTGCAGAGCTGAACGTTGATCCTTTGACAGAGGACCCCAGTGTAAGGCCGACCAAACTGGAACGCTACCATTTAACTGATTCATATGCAAAAGTCTCCATGGAATACAATTCGTCAAGACGAGGTTGTCCGTGCTGAGATCCAGCAAGACGTTCAGCGACTCCCTGATGAAGCTTCATACCATGAAGACCAGACCCAGTCAATCATCTTGGATATCCTGTTTATGTACTGTAAACTAAACCCTGAGCGAGGTGGCTACCGGCAGGGTATGCATGAGTTGCTTGCGCCTATTCTACATGTAATTGAGCAGGATGCCGTGGATCCAACGACTTTATCAGAAGAGATTCCCCTGGATGATGCTCTTGTCAAAACTCTTGACCACTCTTTCATCGAACATGACGCCTTTGTCCTGTTCTCAAGACTTATGGAACGCGCTCAAATCTTTTACGAGGTCAAGGATGTTATTCCAGAACCAGGAAGTTCTTTGCGACCTCCCAAGTTCGCAGAACAAAGCTCTGCAATTGTTGAACGAAGCAAATTCATCCACGAATTCTGCTTGCAGAAAGTTGACCCGGAGCTGGCTACCCATCTAACTAACATTGAAATCTTACCGCAAATCTTTCTCATGTAAGTATCAATCCATGCACCTATCCTAACGTCGTCACTGACGTCAGAATACCTAGTCGGTGGATTCGGCTACTCTTCAGCAGAGAATTCCCCTTTGAGCAGTTTTTGGTACTTTGGGATACTATTTTTGCTGTCGATCCAAACCTAGAGCTCATAGATCTCATTTGTGTTGCTATGCTCATTAGAATTCGGTGGGATTGTAAGTTACTCGGGCAAAGTATGTTTCCTGACTAACGCCCTTCTTAGTATTAGAAGCCGATTATTCTGTTTGCCTTCATTTACTTCTCAAATACCCTCCTCCATCAGGGGCTCACGGTCCTCACACATTTGTCGATGATGCTCTGTACCTGAGGGATCATCTCTCGCCATCTGGAGGGTCATCACTGATTATGAAGCACACTGGAAAGATGCCGACATTATCTTCTCCGCCACAGACCTCGCGAGCAGGCACTCCGAGCTTTCGTGGTTTCAACTCTTTTAAGCATAGAGGGCCAGGCCCAAGGCCACAAATATCATCCCCATCGCGCTTCCTTCAACAGCAGGGTGGCATGGAGGCTTTATTTCAGGGAGCGGCCAAAGGAGCTAAAGGAGTTTATGAAAGAGGCGAAAAGCTGGGTATCAACCAAGCCGTACGAGATGCTATGGGAGAGATTAAGCGAAATCTCAACGAAGCCAGATCTGCACCCAGATCTCCGCAACCCATGGTAAACGACCAAGAATCAGCCCGGAGTCTGGAGGCATTGGAGAGGCGGAATCAGCAACTTGCCGCAATGCTTGGTGAGACGGTCGATAACCTCAAAGCTATATCTGCCTCGAACCTCGATGACAAGGCTAAAAGCCTCGAGCTAATCGAGATTGCGGCGGCCAAGGTGCAGTTTGTCAAGATTTACTTGGACGATTCTTCTATGGAGGTCCCGGCGTTGCAATCTCCGCAATCCGAGGACAGCCCACAGGAAGTGGCTATAGCTGAACCAACTATCGTTCAGCCTGAGCCTGTGTCAGTGGCATTTACAGAGGTTGATATCTCGGCTCTTCAGATATTCGAATCGAAGAAATTACCCGAGAGCGAATCAGCACGCCCTCCTAGCTCTGATCGTATGGACGTAATCACGCGCGACGATGGTAAATCTGCAAACTCGTTGGCTCCGCCACGGCCAGCTCCTGTCTCTACTCGTTCAACATTGGCGCAGTCCTCTTTCTCCTGGATGCTAGAGCCAGACGAGTCGGGGTCTTCAAAAGCGTCCCCAGCGTCTAACAAGTCACTACCGCCTCAGCATAAGAAAAAGATGTCAAATAGCGTAAGCCGTGAGAAGAATGCCTTCCTATTCGGCGAAGTCACTGAGAGTCGAAACCCCTTGAACTCAGACGAGATATTTGGCCTGGAGCCTCTGAAGAAACACAAGAACGCCACAGACGAGGAGAAGACAAGAGTAGATTAGGCCCAGACGCATCCGCACAGGATGAGGTCGTCCTTCAATACAACGGAATGACATATTGATCTAATGATAATATGCGTTGACACTTTTCGAACTTCGATGTGGCATCCCATAATATGCTTACTAGTGACTAAAGACCCAGCTTGGGCTTCAATTCTACAGAGAACAAACAGCCACGGTTCAACGAGACACTTCATGTTCTGTGTGTGACTGCAAGAACAGGTGACGGATCACTGCTGTTGTTTGTGAGAAACAAGATCATTTTCAGAACTGTCCCAGACTTCTGCTGCGGCTATATAACTCTCATTTATTCCGAATTCATCATTCTTTCCCTCATTAAACCCCAGTTGTGTACCTAACTCTGCAAGATAATTGCGTAGAAATACGACAGCGAATTCTTTCTTCGAAAAAGTCATACATGGTGGTCCTCTCAGAAGGAGACCAAAGTAGCTTCTTAGAAGTCGCCATGACTTCCATAACCTTTCAAGTGCAACTTGGATTTCTCCTTGCAGTTTGCCACAGTCCAGCTGACGGAGTTGATACTGGGCATAGCAAGTATCCTAATCATCCCTGCAGACCACTGCCTTAACCCCCCTACTGGATATTCCAGGTTTCCAAGTAATACAAAAGATCACCGCTATCAATCTCGAGAGCATCTTCTTCGAGCACAATGGGCTACCGATCACTTAGAGATGGCGCTACATGCCGGTAATCTCACAACGGCTAACCCTCAGAGAGACCTAAAGGTAAAGAATGCATTCGGATCTTGGACAGTGGAATATGATGGACTCATCAACGAACATCAATGCAAAGAGTATGAATGGGTCAGTCTGAGGTTGAAATCTCCCCCTTTCCGGGCTGAGAGTTGTATTCCAGGAACGGACTCAAAGACAGTCATGGACATCATGAACATCATGAACAAAGAATTCTCGATGTTCCCAATGCAGAGACAAGCCTAATGGACAAAGTGTTTATGCTGAAGCTCTCGTTAGCCTGGACTCGATGAAGGCCATCGCATCTATATTTTGGCTAGTAGACCCGCTGTTGAGTGATATTCATCCTTCTCACTGTGGGCCCAGCTCACTTTGTTCACTAGGGCTACAGTATACTAATCTTGCTAGGGATGACGCCAATGATCTCCAAGCTGAGATGCTATCCGCAGTCGGGGTTGAGGGTCCTTGGAATAATCGCCTTTCGCCTAACCGGAAACCACTGGGGCTTCTATCTCACCCAGGAGATCTGGGGGAACCGAAGTATCGTTATAGGATTCACAGAATCCTGGGTGCTACCTTCGTCCACGATTTAATACATCTCATGGATATAGCAATTTACGGTGAGGAAGGACGCTACCCTCACGCAAGCCCTGCTTATTGTTTCATGGAGAACAAGACGACTATTGCTATCGAATTCAATCAACACTGTGGAACACTTCACATGTTGGAGACATCCCTATGGGCTACTTTCTGCGTAGAGCTCACTCAACACTGTCTTAACAAATCTGGTACCTTCTTCTACGAATCATATCCCAATCTGAGATATTGCTCTACGATTCGAGACTTTCTTAAAGAGCAAGGCCTGGGCGAGTTGTCTAAATGTTTCCAATCACAACCAAAACATTTTAGAGTGCCAGCTCTCAGATGTTGGCATCCCACCGCAAGTGCTGCCCCCCCTGCGGAGCCCATTCTTAGGGAAGGGTGATGATTATGGCTATTGGATCAATCGAGTTGAAATGATGTCGAATTTGCCTCTCGACGCGCATCAACTGGCTCGAAGGCCGGCTGATAACAGTGAGATTCTGCCTCCACTCGATAATGTGTACATTGATGCCTTAAGAGAAGAGCTGTGTACTAGAGAAATGGAATTGCCTTGCACGATCCAGAAAGTGGCGACCCTCAACGAATCTGAATCTTCAACTGATCCAGACGACCCTGCAAAACTACTGTTCGAGAAGTCTGGCTTTTTTGATGATTAATTGGGAGGCTCTTGAGACTGCTTCTGACCAGAGGTTCGGACGGACGGACGGCAGAGCAGACTGGGCCTGCAAATACACTGGATGAAGATGGCATGAACTTATTTGTGCCTTTCCCTTAGCCTCAGTTATAGATGGGAGAAAACAACTGTACAGATAGGACAAAGACTAAGAAATTGAAAAAGGACATAGACCAGGCAGGGATGTCGGAGTCTTTGTTTGCGTACTTCTTCAAAGTAGCAATTTATGTGGCCCAAGGCAACATATTGTCATTTAAGACCACTAGGGCAGCTGCTAGGTAGTAGAAGGGTAAAAATCCCCACTCGCTTGAAGAAATATATAGATGTGTAGTCGACAGCCGCGGCGTGGCTCAACAGTTACTCAGTGACATAGTTGCTTTGCTCAAACGTCTTGTAGTAGTATTAATACTGGGTATCATTTCCTCACTAGTCCTATGCAGGAGATGTATGCTCTCTCTCGATAATATCCTCGCGCGCCAGTGGCCGAGTTCCATCGTTAAGAACCATCGCTTCTCGATGTTGCCGGCGTAGCCTTTGCTCTTCGGCTGAATGTTCTCTGGTTCTTGTCACTTGCTGTTCGACAAGTGGCAAGTTTCCCGCCTCCTCCTCGATCTCCATGATCAGGTCTGGGAGTTCACGAATTCGCCTTCTGGAATTCTCCTTGTCCATGAGCCCTGCCCTTTCCAGAGCCTTGAGGCCTCTTCTTGATTCCTTGATTCTATCGACAATCTCCACAATCCTATTTGCTTTGAGTGCCATATAATCCCTGAAACTTCGGCGTCGTTCTTCTGGGGTATCGCCCCATTCCTGCTTTGCTAACCATTTTTCGACAAAGCGTGCCTTAACTAGCATGTTGGCACCGTACTTATTGGCGAGCTCCAGGATGAACATTAAGCAGAACCTCTCAGCCATGTCGCGAAGGTAATACTCATCCCAATGGCTATCAGTAAGACTCGGTCGCTCGGCGTCATCCAGGCTCAGCTCCAGAGACCGGACAAGAGCCGAGTAGGCTTTGGGATTGTTCAACTTTGAAAGTCCGTCCAGCCCTAAACACGTCAGTTATATCTTATGGTTTCATTTGCAAAACTCACCGATCGTCTGTCCAGTAAGCAGGGCCAAAGCCCGAAGACACCGCATCCTCTCATCATAATCGGGTCGAGTGATGCCGAATAGTAATATGTGAGTTGTCTCGGAATCGTTCACGGCCCGATCGCAAAGTATCTTGATCGCGACTTCTCGTATAGAATAATTCGGGTGATCTAATAGCTTCTCGAGCGTTTCGAGTTCCAACGAGTCTTCCGTATCTTGAGTGATGTATTGTGTTTTTGGCTGTGGTGGCGGAATTTCGTTGTCGTCTCTTATGATGGTGAGCGCAGTGACAACAGTACTCACTACACCAAAAGTGGCAAAGCCTAAGGTGACAAGAACAACCCTCTCATCCCGAGCAAAGCTTAGGAGGCTATCAGCCCATCCCATCTTGGTTGAATCTGTTGATTGAGTTCATGCTTTACTAAAGTATTGGTATATGAGTTCATAGCTGCCCGCCGCAGAACTCCTGACGTAAGGTAATCTGCCATAGCTTACCGCTTTATCATATCCAAATAAAGTTAGACTACCCGTAGTTTCGCATGCGGGCCCACATGAAGCTTGATAACGATAAGACTTTTTCTCCATCGCAAAAAAACTGAAAGTTGCTACTACCAGCGTAGCTTTCGCATCAGCAGCATTATCAGTCGCAATGGCCGGCTCCCAGCTCAAACGCCTCAAGGCGTCTCTCAGAGAGCAAGGAATTGTCGGCCCTCAGCAATCGAAGAAGCAGAAACGACGCAATGCTCAGGATGAGCGCTCTCGAAATGATAAACGACTTCAGCGAGGAGTGGTCTTGGAGGGGATTCGCGAACAATTCAATCCTTTCGATCTTAAGCATGCCAAGGGCCCAAAATTCGAAGTTACCAGTAACCGGCCTACTTTGACTGCTGGCAGCATCAAGGGTCGTCCGGGCCAGGCCAAAGCAGCCAGCGAGGAGAGGGTAAGTTCCAGCATTCTATTCGCGAGTCGCCATCAGGGCAGTGGAGGTGACACGATCTGTCACACCAATGCATATTGTTGAATTCCATGTCGACCTCGATATTATCACAAATCAGCTTTCCATCAAGAATCAACTAACATTTGTAAAGCGCCGGCAAACCCTCCTGGTCGAGATGCAACGCCGCAACAAGGTTGGTGGAATTCTCGATCGTCGGTTCGGTGAAAACGATCCCACAATGGCCCCCGAAGACAAGATGCTTGAGCGATTTGCCCGAGAGAAACAGAGAAGTCACAAGAAGAACTCAATGTTTGACTTGGAAGACGACGATGCTTCAGAAGGCTTAACCCATATGGGCAAGTCTCTTTCTTTTGACGATATGGACGATTTCAAAGAAGAAGATCTCGAAGAGGATTACGACAGTGATGGCTCCGTGCGTGAACAGCAGAGATTAAAGCGTATTCGTGCTTTAGCAGCTCAGGGTAGTGATGGCGAGGATGATGAACCGGAACGAAAAAAGACGAAGAAGGAGGTGATGGAGGAAGTCATCGCCAAGTCCAAACACTACAAGTACGAGCGACAAGCCGCGAAGGAGGAGGATGAAGAGCTCCGAGAAAATCTTGACAAGGAGTTACAAAATATCCAGTACATGCTGCACCACAGCCGACCGAGTGCCAAACCTCAGAACGAGGGAGCCGCAAAATCCACCATCGCTGGAGTTGACCGAGACGCTTTCGAGAAGAACTTTGATCTTCAAGTAAAGAAATTAGCTCAGGACAAAAGGGCACAACCTGCCGACCGCACTAAGACTGAGGAGGAGAAGGCTGAAGAAGAGTCTACAAGACTCAAGGAGCTCGAAGACAAACGCCAGAAGCGCATGAGAGGAGAATCAGTCAGCGACAGTGAGGATGAAGAAGTCGACAACAAGGGCAAGAAGCCTCAGCTTGATACTATGGACCTGGACGATGAAGAGGACTTTGGCTTGGGCAGCGGTATCCGAGCTCGTCCTACTGCTACTGAGCTTGGCTTCGACGATGAAGATGATTTCGTCATCGACGATGATCTCGTGGCTAGCGGGTCTGACCTGGAACTCGACAGTGAGGATGAATCAGATATGGAGGGTGGGTCTGATGAGGAAGCTGAGGATGAGGAGGATGACTTTACCAAAGGTCTGCTTAATGAGGAAGAGAGCCGAAATCCTGTCTTCGATGCCGACTCGACAACAAAAGCCTCGGCGATTCAGAAGGGTGACGAGCAAGGCCTCCCCTACACCTTTGAATGCCCTCAAAATTGCGACGAGTTGCAAGTCACTTTGGCGCCATACCCAGCCAAGACCTTCCCTACAATTGTCCAGAGGATTCGTGCCCTCTATCATCCCAAGCTCAGCAGTATGAACAAGGAGAAGCTTGGGAACTTTGCAACCGCTTTAGTTGACTACATCGGTCAGCCCTGGGACCCTGCCACTTCTGCCCCTTTTACTGTGCTTGAAAGCATTGTCCGACACATCCACTCTCTCGCAAAGATGTTTCCTATCGAGATAAGCAAGCAGTTTCGCAAGAATCTTGAGGAGATGAGCGAGTCTCGACCCTTGGCACTAGGAACCGGAGACCTGGTTTTGCTTTCTGCTGTTGGCACCATCTTCCCTACTTCCGATCACTTCCACCAAGTCGTCACTCCTGCTGTGTTGACAATCACTCGATACCTTGGCCAAAGAGTACCACAAAACCTGGCGCATTATGCTATTGGTACATATCTCTGTATTCTTGCTGTCAGCTTCCAGAAACTTGCTAAGCGCTACGTGCCCGAAGTTATTAACTTCTCTCTGAATACACTCCTGGCTCTGGCCCCTGCTGCCACTTCCAAGAAGGTTGGGAATTTTCCTCTTCACAACGCTCCTGAGGGCGTCCGCACAGAAGCTGCGGTTAAGTCAGAGTTACGGAGGCTCAACTTCTCAGACTGCATCGAACAAGAAGCCGAAGAGACTGAAACGATAGGCCGCAAAGTCGCTATCCTCGATACCACAGCACAAGTTATAGAAACCGCAGCAGATACGTGGACTGGGAAGAGTGCATTCCTTGAGACCTTTGGACAGGCTGCGAGCGTCCTCAAACACCTTGGCAGCAAGTCTTGCAGGTCACAATTACCCACTACTCTCAATGAAAGAATCGAGAAGTTGCAAATCAAATTTGACCGCATGCTTAAGGTTGCGCAACTATCTCGCCGCAATGTTGAGCTGCATCATCACCGCCCCCTGGCAATCAAAACCTATGTACCCAAGTTCGAGGAGACATTCGATCCTGATAAGCATTACGACCCCGATCGTGAGCGAGCAGAGTTGGCCAAGCTCAAGAAGGAGCACAAGAAGGAACGCAAGGGTGCTCTTCGGGAGCTGCGCAAGGACGCCAATTTCATGGCTCGCGAGAAGTTACGGATCAAGAAGGCAAAGGACGAGGCGTATGAGAAGAAGTACAAGCGTCTCGTTGCCGAGATTCAAAGCGAGGAGGGTCGCGAGGCGAATGCATACGAGCGAGAGAAGTCCGCGAGAAAGAGGGCCAAGAACAGGTAAATGGATTCAATGGCGTAGGTATAGGCTCAGGATACCAATATATGTTTTCGTATTTTCATCTGATGTGTGCTGTTAAAAACCATGGTGTTATTGTTGACTGCTGCTTATTGCTGGTCCTGCAAACTCTGCACTGCTAGTTTACAAATCATTTGTAGAGTCCTGGAGTCCTGAAGCTCGGGAAACTCCTTCAAAATGGGTCAGACGTTACAATACGGCAAAGATGATCATACCAGCATGGGTCCTAGGTGAACCGGTCAGTAAATCTTAGCCGGAGAAGTCAATATCTTTTAGTTTGATAGTATCTAAACTTGGCGGATACTTCAACCTCAGGTAGCGGTAGCAGGATAGGTAGAAATGCACCAAGTGCAGGCCAACCTGAGGTGAATGCCTTCTGGGGGCGGCAAGAAATCCTGGAGCCTTTACCCTGAAGAACAAAAACGTTCATTCTAGAGGCCTTTTGCCCCATGTTAGACTTCCCTAAAGGCTTTTATGACTTAGCATAGAGGTCCGGAGTCTTCTTACTCTCTGGAACCCTTCAAGCACCAATAAAAATTAGTGGAGCCTACTGTTTTGTCCCTGGAACCGCTTTCATTATCGACGTCAAATCTTGCTACAGCAGAACATTACTACACCTCAACCTCGTTCCTATCAACTGCAAAGCAAACCGCCCACAAATACACAAACAAGAAGTATGAGCACTGAACACAAGAATAGCGTAGGGGCACAAGACGAAGAAGAGGATGATTATATGAACATGTCCTTTGACGATCCAACACCTGTAAAAGAGACATCGATACAGCGTACACAACGATTGAAGCGTGAATCGCGCGCACGTGGTATCATCAAGTCAAAGGAGCAAATCGCAGAGGAAGAAGAAGCCGCACGTGAGAAGGCACTCTCAACCTCAATGCTTGACGATGCCAAGGCGAAAAAGAGCAAAGGGCTCGCCATGATGGCCAAGATGGGGTTTACAGGCGGTGGGTTAGGAAAAAAGACAGAAGACGGGGCTGCTCCTGGGCGCACAGAGCCTATCAAAGTCAGCGTGAAGGACGACCGTGGAGGTATTGGGTTGGATAATGAAAAGAAGCGCAAAGTCAGAGAAGCAGCTGAAGAGAGGGACATCAAGGCTGTAAAAATGGACCCGGACGAGTATCGCGAGCGTGTGAGAAAAGAGCGCGAGGATGCAAGGCTTGAGAAACAGTTCTTTGCAGCCCAGCGCACGGCAGAGAGGATGGACGATGAGAAGACAGAAGTTTATGGTCCTGTTGTTTCACTACCGGATTCTAAAGATGAAAGGGAAAAGGCAAGACCGATATCATCCCGCCCTCTCAAGTCAATACCAATTATCTATCGCGGTCTAGTCAGACACAGAGAAGAAGTAGAACGCGACCGACGTATGCGCTACGATCTTGAGCAATCACTATCGCGACTACCAACATACGAAGACGGCCAGGAAGATGCAGACGACAGGAGGGCATTGGGGAAGAGACATACTGTGTATGCTACGGCTGAAGATCTCGACGAAGAAGACGAGGAGCTGGACCAGTTCAATGAGCTCGAGATTGGGGGGCGGTTGAATAGTGTGTTGGAGTATCTGAGAGAGAAGCACCAGTATTGTTTCTGGTGCAAAATGGCGTATCCTGATGCTGAGATGGATGGTTGTCCAGGTTTGACCGAGGAGGATCATGATTAACTGTGACAATACCGTTTCATGACTACTTTCTGAGGAATAGATAGACACCTCGTGTTGTTATAACCGATCTTGACACAAGTGGAAAGCTCCATGACATCGTTTTTCATCACAAAGGCTGCCTTCAGTAATATCCTCACGCTTGGATGTAAGCTGTATTGCTTGCCTTAAGGCAATCTTTGCTATCTTCCTCGTTGCATTATGATACCATTTTAGGCCCAGGTTGCATATCTGACCTGGACTCGATTAGTTGTCACCATAGAAACGCCTCAACAGAATTTCTCGATTCTTATCTCACTCAACCACAGTTTCTCAACCATTGCCATGGCGTCTCAACAGATAAAGCAGATAATGAGTGGGTATTTGGTGAATCGTAATAAGAGGATATGAGTACAGGACCAATGTATGCCGGCATAGTTACAACAGCTATGGAGCCATCTTTTGGCATTGTTATAAGTTTCATGTAGTAATACAAGATATTGTCTATTGGTTACTATGATCGCAGGTCCATAAAGTTCATGGAATATCACTATCTTAGAACGCTTTTGTACCATGCAATGATTCCTTCTTTTCGTTATCCGTGAAAGTCGCTGCTTGAGACTATCTTCCTTTCCATCTCAACCTACCAACCCAGCTAGCCCATCTTTGAACCTCCTCCTCATCCAACAGCAGCTCAACAGTGTAGTAGTCCCGTGCCAGCTCCTCGTGCGTTTTGAAGTTATGAACAAAGCGGTGACAAGCACCACACAGCCACGCCACGTTCTGCAGATCTTCTTTACGGTGCCATCCTCGCTTAACGGCCTTTTCATGCACGAACCGCGGGATGAGGTGATGATAGGACAGAGGAACCCAGGATCGGGCACATAACTCACACGCGTCAGCCCGAGTTGAACGTGTAGCGGGAGGAGGCTCGATGAGAGGAGTTATGTACGAGGCGAGAATGGGGAGAAGGAATAACTCTGGGGAGGACGGGAGATGTGATTCAACATAGGGGTCGGCCGAGATAAGGTTGTAAGTTGTGAGGGTCTCGATAACAGATGGTGGCAGGTTTAACAACAAAAGGCTGTCTTTAGTGAGTGGGAGAGAGTACTGCTCCTGTAACACTTTGTCGTCTCGCCATGTCCGGTACTCGAGATCTTGCAGCTCCTCTGGGAGATTTTCAAAGATCTCAGTAGCGAGATAGTCGACAAATTCAGCAAGTTCCTCGGCATCCTTCTCCGGGTCCGGGGCTGGGGTGGATGGAACGAGCCGAGTACCGCTGTTCTTACCACGCCGACGGCGCTTGGGCGGGTCCGGGGCCGAAGAAGCGGGCTGAAGGAGAGTGGTGGACAAACAGTCCCGAAAGAGGGCGTAGTTTTCAGGGTTGTTGTTGATAGGCGACATTATACTTCGTGGGTTGTATTGACTGCGTTGAATGCCACAGTCGATGCAGAGAATGGGTAGTTGGTTCCGTGACGTAATTGATTTCCATCGCAATCTTTCACTGCGGGAGGTCACATACTTACATATTAATTCATCTTGCTGTATGCTAGCTATTGGAATTTTACGGAATGATTTGGAAGTTGAAGGAGCTGTCTGAATATTGAAAGCTGTAGTATTCCCTGATGGCGTTGTGCCTGGGGAGTAAGCGGCCGGCTGAGTCATTCGGTGTAAGTCGCCAGCTTCGTCCTGTAGGTAATGCTTCATGGGAACCATATAGCACCCTATATTCAGAACGAATTGAGGCCATTAACTCGCATTGCTGCATAGACACAGCATTGCAACCATGGCGCCAAACGGCCTCATGCTGTCTGAACGCTTCAATCAGTAGAGTCACCACCGTCGCGATATCACGTCCGAGCCGAGCCGAGTGACTGGCCGGTCAAGACTCTGAGCCACTGGGTGAAACGGTGAAGAGCGAGGTTTTTTTTTTTTGGTGTTTCGAGTACAATAGTACACGTGGTCAAGCCTTTGTTGTAACTGCATTGTTGATCGTCGACAAATGTATCAGCTGAAGACCCTGACTTACAAACTTAGGGGCAACCTTGCCAAGTGAAGAGACTAACAATAATAACACAGCATGCAGCGAACAAGCGTAAGCAAACTAAAACATGTTGTGAAGTAAAGTTTGCGTTTCACTGATCTACGAGATCTTAAAACAACCTAGAAACATTCTTTCCATGATCATGTATCAAGAGCCTAATAATAGAGGGCACGATGTTGAACAGCCCGTGTAAGGCCCTGGGCATGGCCAAGCAAAAATAGTATCAAATAATCAGTGGTGAAGTATAACCCTGTATACCAGCATGCTGGGCATCTATCCATAGAATCAGAGCAGTGGAAACGTTGCAAACACAGAGAGATTACAGTTGTTTACCACTTCTATGCTATTAACGGCCATGGACAATACCTTGACTCGCTTCTTGAGCATCCATGACAGAAAAGTACCTAAGTAGGTAAGTAGGTAGCGAGTGCAAACATAGTGGGCACTTATCAATCAAGGCCCAGTTATCAAAAAATCGGCCCGCGGAGTCAGGGTATTTTAGAAAGGAGAAAGAAAAGTCACGGTACTCGTATGTCATCTACGATAAACAGAACCAGAATATGCCTGAGCGGAGATGTCAGGATACGTCAGGAGATGCGAGGAGATGTTACAAACAGCTTCAAGGCTTAGTAACTCTGCAAGGGCTGGTTGGAATGCAACGCGCTGATACAAGCAGCCAGTTCCAGTAATCGAGGGCTAACAGGCTATTGCTTCAACTCATATAGCAAAGGGCTGAATGAGAGTTGAGGCTCTGCGGCAGACGTACCATCCAGATCAAATATCAACATGCGATCTACACGAGATCCAATACGCAATCTGAGTAACACCGAAAAGTAGAGATTTGATCACCTGTTTTTTTGCTCGCTATCCGGAAAAGGGCCGCAGTTGTCAGGAGACTTGTGGCGAGGGCATTCAGGGTTGTGTTTGATAACACAGATTCTCCAACCAATGGCGATTCCATGAAACCGTACGTGCTGAGAGACGCGGCATGACATAACGGAGCGTTGCATCCGAGAGAAAGAAAGACAAAGTCAGAGACGGATGAGATTGATATGGAAACGGCATAACGTGAGAGAGGGACGGAACCCGAACTGGTGAATTCGACCGAAGACTACGCCATAAGTCATGTTTGGTAGAGTCGGAAACACGTTAACGTATAATGCATCTGCAGTGCTTATCAAATGAGGCGGTTACACAAAAGAATAAGAGAATCTGGGGGCCGCGCAGCTTCACGGAACTCTTAATTCTAGGCTCAAGGAAGAGCCCAGGCTAAGGCAAGTCGCTGCAGAGGCTGATATGGAACTGCTTTACCCGCTCCGCTCACCTCCCCGCAAAGCAATGATGGAGGGCATAGAGTAGAAACGTGAGTGGGGGTTTCCAGAGCTCTGATGGTTGTCAAAAAACAATATTTCCTGGCCTGAAAAGTTGGAAGCGCGTAAGCCGCGGGAAGGACGGGAGACGATCCCATAATGGAGGGACAAAGGAGGGAGTCAGCCAAGAAGGGATCAGAGGGAGTAAAAGGCCCGAGTGACAAGAAAAGAATGCCTACAAGTTGGGCCGGAGACAGGATAGGACAAGCTCGATTGATTTGATATCAACAAACTTGGAACAGCTCGAGTATGGGAATCCTTGGGGTGTATGATGACACGTAAGGCAAGACACGCCCGTATGGTACAACATCTTGTTGAACCCTCTCATCTCAACTGACATCACATCCAAGACATGGGTACTGTAGACAGCTCTACCATGTGAAAGTTGCACTCTCAGCAAGTTTCGCAGGCCAAAAATACACAAAACACAAGTTAAACATGAATCAAAACCTAAGCCTTTGCTTGTGCTGCCGCTAACCTTCAGGCGGCGACATGGGAAATGCGATGCGTTGACTCCACTGGCCATACCACACACTACAGCCAGTCACTGTCAAGACCAAGCTCAGTTGGGAATTACCCGATGCGTGGTTCCAGAGGCTCCTCTCGTGGGGGCCTGGAGCCCTGTCAATCGACCACCTTGCTATCACGAGTGACTCTATTGGGTAATCAACTACCTTGTCTGAGGTGTCCAGGGACTAGGGTCTCGCTAAGGGTTCAAATCCACTTTGCTCTGCTGCTTCTCACCTCAGGTCACTTACACACCACAGGCCAGGAAACGGAGCCAACGGAGATGGGATGGCGTCTCTGGAAGGGGGACGGGAGGGGGAGTCGGCGCTTCTTTTGTTTTAACTCTAGTAAAATGGATCTTTGCCTTTCATTGAAATAGTCTGGCATGTTCTTCCAAGAGCTGTGAGGCCTTCGATATTTGGTCCATCATCTTTCTAGTCTTGACAAATCTTCGACTGCCTTACCTTACTTCACTATTTACACCACAGCCTACCTACCTACCTTGTCAACAACACCAACTCATATATCTATACAGCAAACTCTATACACTGCCGACACAAGACCAGCAACATGCATCCTTCCAAGTTGCTCACAAATCAGCCCAGCAAGGCCATCTACATTGATAGCATTGCCACCCTCTCCGACCCTCTCTCCTCCATGTCGTCCACGTTCTCTCTCGTCTCCCTCCTCACCATGGCCTATCACATCCGAACACCGCTGCCCTCGAACCAGGAACGTCTTCTTACTCTCTTGAACACTATGTCACCGGCCTTGAGACCAGAGGCAGAGTCCCGATACTCCCGCGAGGAGATCCTTAACTCCTTTGTCCACTTTCTCAGCCCCGTCCTCAACGGCATGGCAGGCATGCTTGAGCTTCTCGCAAACGTCGACGCCTTCTCACGCCCAGAAGATTTCCGTCAATTCTGGAGCCTTGAGAGGAGCAATTTGATCAGAGACTTTGTGGAGAGTGGGGGACCGTTGCGGGGGATGCAGGGCTACGACGTCCCCTTTCTCGAGACCTTTGTGAAGGACCCCTCTTGCAGAATTGCTCTTGGTAGCAACAATGGTATGCTTTTGTTAGTCCCAGGAGACGCCGAGGTCGGCGATGATGTTTGGTGGGACGAAGATGAGCAGCGCCTCACCGTCTCTAGAAGAGGCGCCGAAGACCTCAAGACCAATGCTGAAGCCTATCTTGACAATGGCTCCAGGATAACCGTTATGGCTATTTCTTCTGCCACTTAAGGATTGGCAATTTCGCACCTTGTGACGACTTGACGATACATTTTGACTCTACTGATACGTACTCTTTGGTTTTTTTTTTTTTTTTGGGAGAGGAGATTTGATATCCACAGCGGGATTTTTCACTTTTTCTTTGATTCTTCTGGTATTTGCCGGCAGCTAACTGCGCTTACTGGAGTACTATGGCGGCGTATAAGCGATGATAAACCTACCTACCCAAGCGGAAATAGAGGTAGCATAGAGCAGGTCCATTAAGTTTATCGTTGATATGACAGTTGGAAATTTATCAAACTTTTGCCATAAATGGCATGTGCAAGCGCATCCCACGTGCTTGAGCCACAGTTCTATGCCCACCTCAGTTAGTGTACCAGCCACGCGCTTCATGGCCCACTTTTCTTCATGCTGTCTTGCAGCTTGCAGATCTAGCTCTCCATATCAGCTGCGTCATCTTAGCCGCATTGCATATTTCTTTTACTGCGTGTATCTTACCACAATGGCGTCGGACGAAGAACGAGGAAGTAGGCCCGGACGAAGGCGCTTCGAGGGCGAGGAAAACGGATCTAGAGACGGTCGTCGATCAAAATATACAGATCGTGACTCCGGACACCGAGAACGGCGTCGATCACGCGACCGACGCGAGCGAAGACGGTCACGGACACCAGAATCTTCTTGGCAGAGGTCACGAAGCCGAGATCGTCAACGAGACACAAACCGTGATCATAGACGTCGAAGATCACGAGACGATAAGAGTTCAAGGCGAAGACGTGACGATGATGACGGGGAAGGTGACAGACGTGTTGCAAAGCGAAGCCCCGTGAGGCGCACTGGCCCTTTACCATCTCAGGCAGACTCTTTCGCCGTTACCACCGGCGAGGCTCCCGAGAAACCCAAGGAAAAGCCCAACTTCGGATCCACGGGCGTCTTGGCGGCGGCGTCAAATTCAGTGGCACAGGCGGACGGCACAGCAATTACACTGAAGTATCACGAGCCCTCAGAGGCGCGCAAGCCCTCGCTACGCGATGTCTGGAAGTTGTTCGTTTTCAAAGGCCAGGATATTGTCGACACGATAGAGCTCAGCATGAGGAGCTGCTGGCTCATCGGGAGAGAAATGTCAGTTGTGGACTTGCCCGCGGAGCATCCTAGCATCAGCAAGCAACACGCCGTGATTCAATTTCGCTATGTTGAGAAGAGGAACGAGTTTGGCGACAAAATTGGCAAAGTCAAGCCGTACCTCATCGATCTGGAAAGTGCCAATGGAACGACATTGAATGATAGCAAGATCCCAGATAGCAGATATTTGGAGCTCAGGAATAAGGACATGATCCAATTCGGGCGCAGCACGAGGGAGTATGTGATAATGCTTGCTCCACGAGATTGATCTCTGCGGAAATGAAACGATGCTCATCTGAGCATGGGGTAATAAGTTTCATTGGAAGTTCAAGGTGTATCTTCAAGATGGAATCATACGGCAAGCACGTCCATGTCTGCTACAAATAAGAAACTCGGATCATATTCACAACAACATCGAATACAACTGGATAAAGGAACATGGTTCAATGTGGCCATTCAAGGGTACACATACGAGGTCTGGAGCCACGTCAACAGGTATTCGGAAGCGGAGGCGATGTTCCCATGGAGGAGAGGTTAATTTTTCTAATTTCCTGAAAATGAGGCCATAGATCATGGAGGCTCTCGGATGTCTCCCGAACTTTCAGTCAGGATATCAGGGGGCTGAGCAATGACTCAACCGCGTTATGGCCTGGAAACTTCCTTGAGATTGGATGACTGTTGCGGCTGAAAGCAACTCGCTGGGGCCTGGATTCATATCGACTAGATCAATGAGCACTACTAGCCCTGTATACGCCGCATAAGAGAGGTTGCCCAAAAGATTGAATAAGTGAATGAGATTCCTCATTACTAGTGCTGAGGTTTGCCGAGTTTGACTTATTGCCTCCTGTCTAGTCATCCTTATATTTCGTCTCAACAGGTAAACAGCATTTAACTAGACTTATCCAATGCGCAACATAACCCTGTGTAGATCAAACCTGCTAGAACATTGCCTCATGGCCTTCTCGTCTAATCCTACGAAGATGTCCAGTCTTCTATGACTGCCAGATAACATGACTGGCAAAAAGACATACAACAGCAGGTATTCGCNNCCGAGTTCTCTAATAGGTATGGTCGTATGTGTTTGAGTGAGGGCATCACCAGATCTATGAGGTAGTCAACATCAAGATTGTTCGACGGGGATAAATGACATGTCCATTATGAAACATCATGTCATGTGAAGAAGAGTTACCAATAAGCACAAAGCAAATTAGCTCCAAGAGTACACCTAGATTACGGTAAAAGGCGAACAGCGCTGCAGTCGTTACCAGCCGCCATGACTTGATGCTCAAGGCGGGAGGTTTCGGTGGCTAGCCATATGCTGGTCGTAAGAACAAGGCTATTCAACCGTATACGAGTCGACTAAAAACGATTCCAGATAATTAAAGAAAAAAAAAACACTATACTCCATTTATGCACTATGAAGCTACTCAGTACTCGGAGCTGCTCGGAACTTTTAGCGAGTTCAGTCTCACAAAACCCATGCTTTTCGTGGTTTTTATTTCTTAAGCAAACATCCATCCATCATGCTCATCAATTATTAACAGTATAAAACGAGCGAACACCCCTACCAATTATATAGCAGCCCCCCAAAAATGCACCTAAAAAAAAGGTCTAGCTGAAACCCATTCGGCCAACGCGATAAAAACGCCCTACAGGCACCATTCAGCTGGGCGAGAACTCAGCCACCATTTGACTCAGCTTTCAATATATATCTACCTTGGGTTTGGTATGAGTCTTGTGATGGCCCCCAATAGTTGAAGATGGCGCGTCGCACTCAGCCCGGCGATAAATAGAATAACGGATGGGGCAATTCAAAGCCTCGGTGAGAGGAAATGATTGCTCACACTCGACACTTGTTAGGCAGCGCAGTTGTCGACAGCCTCGTTCTGATTCGAGCGGCCATTAATACGCCGATCAGCCGCGCATTTCTTGCAAGGTTGCTTGCTTGCTTGCTTGACTTAGCTCTGTTCAGGGATTCCCCAATGTTTGGAACGACACCACGACTATCGAGCTTCCCCATTTTCGACGACACATCATGGTGAGTTTCACGATTCGACCCTCATTTATTTCGTTCCCTCAACACAGGCATGCAGCAGTTGGCTAACGGTGGTTGAAATAGGGGTCCGAGAACCGTTCAATAGCCCGCTACGAGACAACAGCGGTATACACTCATCCAGAGGCCAAAGTTGACGTTGTTCTTGTCCATGGGCTCAATGGAACACCCGACAAGACATGGACCGCTAAGAATGGAACTTTCTGGCCTCTAGACCTATTGCCAGTTGCACTCAGAGGCGCCCAGGCTAACGTCCTGGTCTATGGGTATAATGCGGATGTCTATTCTAAAAAGAACAATCAAACAGCCAGCGACAGCTTCATCCACCAACATGCGCAGAATCTTACAACAAATCTGACTCTCCATCGCCAAAGCGAAGGCACGTCCAAGAACCCCATCATTTGGGTATGCCATAGCCTAGGGGGCATCCTCGTCAAACGAGCTCTCCTCTACTCATCTGATGTTCGCGAACCTCACCTTGAACATTTCCGATCCATTTTCGTTTCAACCTTCGGCCTGGTCTTCTTAGGAACACCCCATGTTGGCTCAGATGCAGCTACTTGGGGTCTCATTCTTCAAGCCATGTCCGATGCAGTCATACCCAAGAGGTTTTTTGACTCTGAGTCGGTGCTTTTGAAGGCTCTCAAGAAAGACAACGAAACTTTGGCGAACATCAACAGTCACTTTTTGGATATATATCAACGCTTTGAGATCCATATGGTTCGGGAGAATCAAAAAACAGATATCAAGGGCCACAAGTATGTCGTCTTTCCCTCTTCGGAATCTTGGTCAACCTGCTAAACTTTTTTCGATAGACTTTTTATTGTTGATGCCAACTCGGCTGGACCTCAGTTACCTGGTGTCACTTACTACGGGATAGAGGCATCGCACTCCAACATGTGCAAGTTCGATGGCACCAGCTCCCCAGGCTTTCGTAACATTGCCATCACTATACAGCAGTGGATTCAAAGGGCCCCCTCTGCTATCCAGGAAAGATGGCTTGCTGAAGAAGACGAGAGACGAGCCCGCGCCATGACAAGGGCAAATGAGATTATGTCACCTTACACAAGTCAGACTCACACACCTGTACTGAGTCAAGATATATCATCGTTCAAAGGGAAGAAACCAGTCCTGGGAGGATCATCTTTGGCGCTACTCAATAGAGATGAATCAATCTTCGTTCACCCAGAACGCTTCCGACCCAACTCGCTCTTTAGAGGTCGGCAGCAAGAATTGCAGGATCTTCATACCATGCTCATGGACCGACAGCGCAGAGACCAAGGTACTTCTGCTGTTCTCATATGGTCAGTTCCTGGAGGAGGAAAGACGTATCTCGCCCGGGAATATGCTTTCAAGCATCGTCACAACTACTCTTGCGGCGTCTTCTGGATACGCACAAAGACTCCTGAAGATCTCGAGGATGGATTCTTGAGGATTGCAAAACATGCCATGTCTCGGGCAGAAATTGATATACAGGACGAGACAACCCTACAGAATCCGAGCAAGGTGATCCCCTTGGTTCGAAACTGGCTTGACCGATCAGAGAACTGGCTCCTCATCCTGGATGGGGCTCTATATGACACCCCCAATCTGAAGAATTGCATCCCCGATGCAAGAAACTCAAGCCTGATCCTAACGTCTACCGACACATCCATCGCTGGAGACCATCACTTTGACAATCCCCAGAAACTCGAACTCGGACCATTGGCTGATAACGATGCTCGGACGTTGCTGCTTGAACATATGGACAAGAAGAGACCTTGGACTCAGGACGATCTCGACCGCGCTCTCGAAGTAGTTCAGTTGGTTGAAGGTCTGCCATTAGCCATCCATACCGCAGCCGGCCAGATGAAAGCTACCAAAGAGCCACTCGCAAAGTACATTCGATCTTACAAGAAGCGGCCCCGTACCGGCGGGTTGGGGGCTTACAAGGCTGTGCGAGAAAAGCTCAAGGAACGAGGGGAGACAGCGGCGCTTAACCTCATGTATTTACTCGCATTCTGGGGAGGACGGGTGCCGGTCGAGATGCTGTCACTTGGTATGCTATCAGGCCCCCATCCCTATGGCGACGAAGCTAACTAGCTAGGCCTGAAAGCACTTGATAAGCGCACCCCCGTGCGTACCCATGACTTGATGGGTAAGCGGAGTCTTAACAAGACGTTCACCGTTCTCATAGCGTTTGCTCTCATCGAGCGGGACGAGATAGAAGATGTCCCATCGGTGAGCACTCCCGGCGAGACGATCCCTAGTTCAAGACCGATGGAGCCCCTCGATGTGCTCAAGATCCATGGCATCGTGCAAAGCTTTTTTCTCGAAGCCTTGAAGAAAGACGGGCAGTACAATTTTTGGCTTGAGCGTGCTGCCGCTGTCTTCCTCGAGTCTTTCGACCGGGGAGATAGTCGTGCCAAGAACAATAAGGAGATGGGCATTCCAGATGACTATAGAAGATATGCCACCCAGTGCCGAAGGATTTTGAAGCATCTTCAGGAAGTCGTTAGGCCCAGTCTAGAACTCATGGCCGTTGAGCAAGCTCTACAAGGCCGTTTCGAGGATATGCAAGTCAAGATTCGCACCTTGGCACGCTCAATGACCACAGACTCTGAAGGAAGATGGGTTCGGGGTCCTTATGTATCGGTCTTTGAGAAAAGCAACAGTGCTTCTCTGTCAAGCTCTTTTACCACTCCGGAAGACGACAACATCGAGGAAGAAAAGCAAGCCCCTTGGGACTTGCGCACTAGTTTCCCTTCTCTGGAAGTAGACAACGATGCACCATATCCCTACGATAGTACAATGCCCGTACCGGTGTTCTACGAGGATGACGATACTCTGATGGGGAGCGTGGTCTCTCAGCAACGGCCAGCAGAAAGACGTTCAAGTGGCAACAGCCCAAGGGTGTCTGAACGTGACCTGAATGAGAGCTGGACTTTGATCAGGGAACCAAGTGTCTCTCGATCAAGGCCACTCTTTGAGCCTACCGAGCGCATTATAAGGCCGACAGTCAGAGGCCAGAGTGTGGGGGCTATTCCTCGACCAGATTCTCACCCTCAAGAGATAACTCGTGAGCGTGT
Source organism: Fusarium gaditjirri (assembly GCA_013266175.1). NCBI lineage: Eukaryota > Fungi > Ascomycota > Sordariomycetes > Hypocreales > Nectriaceae > Fusarium > Fusarium gaditjirri. The sequence continues at coordinate 37,213 of JABFAI010000121.1, read as the reverse complement.
TGAAGAAAATCCATTCATGGGTTCAGGAGATGTCATAATCCCAACCATGGAGATTGCCAACGCAGACTGGCTCACCCATGATAGCATAACAGACCGTCCACGCGCAAGTCATTCGGATACATCTCTCGATGCAGATATTGACCAGTGGGCGCCGGGCCTGCCTATCACCAGCCACTCAGTGAGCAGTCTCAGGCTAGCATCTCATCATCAACAACCAGCATCTTATCATCGCCGTACTCTATCTACTGGGGATGTTTTATCATCTTCGTTGCCAAATAGTCTTGCAAGCAGCACCCTTCGACCACCCTCGTCAGGACCTGAAAGTAGAAGAGATGTAATCAGTCTGACTAACAAAGGTCACTCCCCTCAGCCGATGTCAAGAAACTCTTCCTCCAGGTCAGATCAACCTGCCGCGAGTAACCCTCCTATTTCCATCTGGGCTCGCCGTGTACCATCTGCCACAGCCACAGAGCCCTCGCCACGGTATTCCACGAATAGTCCTGACAATATCTCTTCGGGGTATCAATCATGGCAGCTGAGGCAATCAGGGCCCTGGAATTCTGAAGGGGCTTCTAGGAGGGAAATCACCTCGAGCCCTAGACCAGAAGTGGAGGCGGATGGCGCAGACATGGTGAGATCAGGTTCTGGAGGAATTCAATTCCACGGTCGCATTATTGAATTTGGAAGATTGCAGCCAGCAACTGTGCAACCGGTCTATCCATTAGAAATCAGTGAGTCGACTCACGCTCTGGAAAGCCAGACTACCGCCACTCGAAGAAGACGGAACACAAATAGCCAACCTCCTGGTTATCCCCGACCAGATACATCACGATAAGAGCTCGGGAGAATTTCATGGACACAAGGCCCCGGATACATCCAAATATGTATTGTATGGTGGACAAAGGATAAGGAGTAAATTTAAAAGACAGCATTACGGGAACCCCTGGCCAGCATTTTCTTTTGGCCAATAGACTTACACTGGAGATGCATATTGAATTCAGCTCTCTTGAAAGGAAGCTGGAAGTCTCTCCTTCGCAATCATAACACGGTGGTGATGGTCCAGCATAGTATCTGCCATCCGATTACTATGCGCCGATAAATCATGATAGTGGATATATTGTGTTCATTCAGCTAATTCCGTGAAATCATCATGGGTCATTATCCCGAGTCCTCATTGCCAACCATTATGTTACGTGCCACACTTTCAGTAAGAGTTGTGGGACTTTCTTCGTCATCAAAATACCGGTGGCTTCTCAAGCTCTCTGGGATTCACAATTTCACCAGTTGCATGATGTGTTTTAACCATTGGCAATACCATCATGACTGGCCATAGTAGGGTATGTTCATACAATTATACTGGCTGCAAACACTTCTCAATGCTTTGCCTCCTCTCTATCTCCTTTGTCGGCTTATGTTTCGCGCTCTCGTGCTCATAGAGTTGCTGTTCTAGGCACGCCGTTCTCGGAGACAAGCATTGGGGGTAATTCTACAGGACTCCGGCCATTTCTGTAACTCCACAAACGGCTCACATCCTTCACACGGATTCTGTGATCATCACTGGCCTCCTTGACTCTGTTTGGGATCCCATGAACCTCAATCGGCGTTGAAGCATCGCCAGATCCAAACCCCTGGGTTCCAGCCCATGATATTTCGAAGGCTTCTCTCGCGTTGGCAGAGGCGCTGCCTTCCTCACCAACCTTAATGGCCTCATTCATGAACTCATTGTCTTCATCAGCGCCCACATACTCTCCAGTTTCAGCATCCTTCTTCAAAGGAAACATGGCGTTTAGGTAATGCTGATTCATCTGATGGCCACCATGGCGGCCATCTGCTCGAGCGAACAATCGCCCCTGAAACCGTGGGAGTTCTCGCGATTCCATTCTGTTTGTTGCAAAATGCAGTATGCCCCATATGGCAACAAAGTCTGTACCATTGGCATAGTGCTCAACATGCAAGATACACCTGTCTTTGGCCGCGGAAATAGATCGGGTCGACACACCAGAAGACTCTTTCCTCGCTGGATTACGAGCCTTTAGGGCCAGATCATCCTTAGCTTCGAGTGGGCTGCTAGAAGGAGAGTCGAAGGAGGATTCAGTAAGAACAGTGCTCATCGCTGATAGGGGCTTGAGACGAGCCAGCATCTGCGAAGACCTATGGCGATGAGGATTGTTGAAGTGATTGGCAGCGTTCCCGAAAGTGTAAACCTCGAGTTTAGACATTAGATCTTGTGGCAGCTCCTGGAGCAACCAATCGAGAACCAGACCCCCCTCGATTCCTCCTTGGGAGTGTAGCACGAACACGACTTTGGATTTGCTTTCATCATAGAGGATGTCTTTGAGAAGTCTGAAACAGATTCTGACATCCCCGGTTGCGTAGCCAAAATTGCGCTGTATCAGACATTCAACAACGTCAAATATTATTCCGCGAGTCTGGTTATGAATGCCAAGAATAGGCCGGCCGAAAGTCAGTGCAAGTCGGTTCAGGTTTGACTGCATCCAATGCTCTCTATAATTTTGTCAGTAGAGAATACCATGTTTTAGGTTCAGATTATCATACCCAACGGCAACACCGTTCAAGAAAACCCATTGTTCATGGGCGTGTTCAGGCCGAGCCTTGGCGTACTTTTCATCCGAGGTATAAGTCTCCTTACTACCATTGAGAAGCTTACAGATGAGCCAGTTGGTAAGCATGAAACCAGCAATACCTGTTGCAGCCATCCAGACTGGAAACACAATAGAGAATGGCAGGGCTATGATGAACCCTAGCTGCAGGAAGAAGAGAACCAAGTGCACGACAACGCAGAATACGTTCTGAGGGGATGGATAGAGCTCATCGAAAACCTTGCATTTGAAGGGATAGACGGGCCAGATGACCCATGGTAGAGCCCATACATAGACAAAGAAATAATATACGTCCTTGGCGAGAAGCTTGAAGGGAAAGTCGGTATGAGAGTAGTTGATGACGGATTCTTCGCCAATCTGAGAGCGATAGTACTGAGTTGCACCCATAGTGGTGATGCTATAGATTTATGTGAGGATTTAGTAGGTTGTCATTGAGAATCGAAATAGTTGTTGGAAGTGGTAGGTTGGCGTTGGGAGCCTCGACGTACGTGTTGGCCTGTCCTTGTTTAGCTACCTACCTACCTACCTCTTAGGCACTTGGATATGAGCCCAAATATGGAAGCAAGACAACTGACGTCTGAGCTATTGACGCGTGACAAAAAGTAAAGAACGAAGAGCAGGGTGCTTCACATGCAGCAAGACTGCTGATGTTCTTACAAGCAAAAGAACTCTAGCTACTGTATATTTACTCAAGTAGGCTCAGCCTTGTTCCACGTCGACACCCTCGTCCCCAGATTTGTTTGGCCCAGACCAGGCAAAGAGCCGAAATACCAGGTCAGATGCCCCCCTTGACGATGAAGGAATGCGACGTCATCACACCAACTTGGCGCCAGGATCGCTGAGGCTTAGTGCGCTCGGCAGCCAGGACATGTCTGTCTGTGGCTAACTGGAGCCAAGACTGATGGGTGAGAAGACGAGAAGGCCTGGGCTGTGAGAGCAACGAAAATATGAACTCTGTTAATTGTAAAAAAGAAGATTGAAAATTAAACTCTGGACGTCTATTATTATACAAGACAAGGCATGGAATTGTTTCGGTGCCCCACTAGTACGATCCCAGTATCGAGGATCCATAGACGGGGCCTATGCCTGGTTCTATTGGGTAACTACTTAGGTAAGCTACACGATACTATCTTAATTTCAGATAATGAGTCTTGAACTTGTACTTTAAAAAAAATTAATGTTTGCAGAAGAGATATTTATGCATCAAGACGAGTTCATTGCAGTTAATCCACTGAGTTTATTGTAGACATAACACTGCTCTAAATAGGATTTATCGTGAACATCCAAAGCCAACTAACGAGAGTGCTCCATGTTATTTGCAGCAGAGACCTNNAAACAGCCGACAGAACTTAGAGAGTGCTCCATGACAAGATCTTGCTTTTCTCCTAACGGCTACCGCTAAACCTCCTAAAAATAAGTTGTCTCGGTCTCATCTACAATTTGCACCTTGATGCATCCATTCTTAGGGTCTGCCGATAAAGCCAATCCCTCAAGAGCCTGCTCCAGAGGGAAAACATGCGATACCAACTTCTTCGCATCTATTAAGCCCCCTTCAATACACGCAATACCTGCTGGCCAGGTATCCCTGTATCTGTTGATGAATCGAAGTTGAATCTGTAACCTATCATTAAGTGTCCCACCTCAGCACCAACAGTCTTGTTTACATACCTCAGCGAGAGACAAATGCATGAAAGGCAGATTGTTCATAATCGACCTGCCGACACCGACAACCATGAGAACACCTCCACGACGTACCATATACGCAGCGGAGCATACACTGCTTTCGATACCAGTACACTCAAACACAACCCTAGGCTGAACATACTCTGTATCGCCAAACAAGCTCCTCACAGCCCTGCCATTCTCCTCGTCGGTCTTACTAATGCCAACTTGATACGTAATAGCTGTGGGAACGAACTTCTTTGCAAAAGCTAGTCGTTTGGGTTCGACATCCGTGATGACGAGGGGGTGGGCTCCAGAAGCTCGCGCGGCGGCGAGAGCAAGAAGGCCAATAGGGTCAGCACCACAAATCACAGCAGGCGTTCCGAGGGTGATTGGGGCTGAGTTTATGCCGTGGAGGACGACGCTCAGGGGCTCGAGAAGGGCGCCTTCGGCGAAAGAGACAGTATCGGGAAGTCTGAAAGCCATTAGTTCCTCAATACTTTCATGCTTTAATAATTCCACTTTGTCATACTTATGAAGCCATTTGGCGGGATGAACCTTGTATCGCTGCAGAGTTCCTGCATAAGGGTAGACCCCGGAGAACTGTACATCTTCACAGAGATTGTATCGGCCGTCTTTGCACAGAAAGCAATGACCGCAAGGAACGCCAGGCTCAATGGCCACTCGATCGCCTAGAAATTCGTGTAAGTAACAACGCCTATTTTCCCTCATTTGTACTTGCCAGGTTTGAGATCTGTAACATCCTCACCAACACGAATCACAACACCAGCGGCCTCGTGTCCAATGATACAGTCGCCTTCAAACACAAGGGATCCTATACATCCTGTTTGCCAAAAATGAACATCAGAACTGTCCGAATGATCAGCGATCAATAGTTTTTGTCAATTTTGATTCCTTATCTCACCCGCAAATACCAGTGGCCTTGATGTGGAGGAGAACCTCTCCAGACTGGGGTGCATACACAGGTGCATCGACTCTTTTCAAGTTGTGATCTGCCGTGACCTGCAAGGATGGGTTTGGTAGGGGAGCCTTGAGAGTCTGAATATTGCTAGGATAGCTGTTGAGCTTTAACTTGAGCTCATCGAGTATTGGTGTTGCATCATGGTTGTGGGGTTGTGAAGTTGCCAGCGAACACATCGTGATGGGATGTAGCTCGAGAATTGATTGATGGCTCAAGGAGAAGAAAGGTTCAAGGAGGACTGTGGGACGAAGAAAGAGTGAGAGGGGTATCAAGTGGAAAAAAGAAAGGCCATATTTGTCTCATTCCACCCCATTTTACTCGCATACAGCATTGTCCATGTAACAGATGGTATTTTACAGTATAGGTATTACGGGCTTGGAGGTTACATATCAACTCCCCACTTCTCCACCTGAAGACTACTTACCTAGTGGAGGGCTCGAAGTTGCCTATCCTGGACGTCAACAATTTCCATCCAAACCCCCATTTGTCACGGTCCATTAATTTTTGTAAGGTTCCATTCATGCATCTCTTGAAGCACCTCAAGGCGAGTCAAATTGTAGGCTCACTCTTCAAATGGTCTTGTGAAAGATGGGTACTGGAGACTTGCAATGTAGGCCGGAAACATTAATGGAAGGAAATATGTGAAGAGCCACAAAAGCCTGACCATATAAGAAAAAGGTACAAATAAATCAAATTGAATCTTTACATGATAGGTTTCAAGTATCTCAACTCAGTCTTGGAAATACATTAGTAGCTTTGGATGCGTTAGGCTTCGTGACTGTTGAATATATTCCACCTAGGTAGTTGTTGCACCGGTCTTCAAGCAAAGCATATATAGATAAAGACGAAAATTACTCAAACACTCAACCGTCTCGATTTGGCTGCCACTCATGCATCAGTTGCGCCGATAATGAGTTCACATTCCATCCTGTCAAAGACCCAATGCGATCAATCCCGCGCAGAATGGCATGCTGCTGGGGCTCATAAGTCATCCGCTTAGCAGCAAAATAGAAAGACGCCAACAAACTAAAGTCCCAGCTGGTCCGCGTTTCATTATTCAGGCTGATACCACAGACTCGCTGAGCATGCCATAGTGGTGACAGATAGATGTTCCGAACATGCTCCTTCGGGAGGGTTCGTGGACGATTCTGTAGAAGCAACAGCATCGATGTATGGACAACTGGTTTGCCAAGATCGCTGCCCCATTGGTGAAGAGCACCAGAGGGAAGAGTTGTTCTCTGTCTTCAGTCTCGAGCATGGGTCTGAAGCCCGTGGGACGGTTTGCGTACCACTTGTGAAGAGCTTCAGAAAATGCTTTCCATCTGTGGGCGGCTGGAAGGCGGATCGTGTCAGGATCAGTTTGAGTATCACCCCCGAAGCAATAATTCAGGACCTCGGCATACAAAAGAACAGGTTCTCGCCCGCATCTGAGTGGCTCTCTACTCAACATGCCTATAGATGAAGAAACTTCCCAAGAGACGATGGACGGTATAGGGACTGAAGATCCGTTGACAAGACTGACAGAAACACCTGAACTCGTTAAAAGTTGCCTTGAAATTGATGAGACGAGAACGAACCCAGGCGTAAGATCATCCAAGACACAGCCAGCGCGGCAGTGGAGTGATTTAATTGGAAAGGAGTCGAGTTGACTGTCTCATAGCCTGTACTCTTTGACGGGCTTAACCAGGAGGTTGGTTGCGTGACGAACTGTCGGCGGAGGGTGGCAAAGGTGAAGACCAGAGCCCGGCAAAGGTTTTCGATGCTGGGACTGCTCATATCAGGTAATAAGTATTGTGCATTTAGATCAAGCTGGGTACGATTTCCAAGGGTTTCCGAAGAAAGAGAGAGGAGAGAATCAAGAACAGATATAGAGTCCATGGCGACACGTGGGACAAACAAACCAAAGGTCTGGTCAGGATCGTTGATATCAAGCTGTGAGACATGTTAGATCGTTCACAGAGACAAGAGGAGGACAGATTTACCCAAGGCGCAATATTGTATCTGTAGTGTCGTAGTAGCTCAACAGCACGATCCTGTGGCATATGAAGACAATTGGGGAAGGCATCTTCACGAGGCTTATCGCTCACTTCGGACTGCAAATTATGTGGAAGCTGTCCGAACAGCCCACCATTGATGCCGGTTTGAGATACTGCAGGTGCTGAAGGGGATACATAGTGATTGTTACCTAGAGCGAGGAGTCCGTCGAGGGCAGTTTCATACGCTGCATTAGAGTGCGAAATAACGAGATTGAAGTCTACAGGGTCTTGTAGACTATGAGAAGGAGCTTGAGGAGATGTCGCATAGGTTTCAATGCTGGGACTGATTATCGCTGGCGGCGGAAGCTGAGCAGGCGGTTCATGTGGATTTGTTTTTTGAGAGGGTTCTTGGTGTCGAGAAGTATTCTTCTGCGCTGCAATAGCTATATCTACCTCTATAGATGAAGCCTCGGTCCTCTCAGGCTCGCTCAGGATGGAACCATTATGGTGTACATGTGTATCAGATTTCGTTGCTGTTTCTGGTACAACAAACTAGTTTTCTTTTGTGAGCAGACATGGATCAATTGAAGCCCTTGATCAACATACCCTCAGCTTAGCATACGATTGTTTTGCGTTACGGGGCCCCGAAGACGTCTTCGCATTCTTTTGAAGAAACGACAACTTGGTGCCATATTGACACTCGAACCCACCACCAACACAGCGTTGACACGAAGGCTTCCCTTCATCACCTGAGGTAGAATTAGCAAGTGTCCACTCTGACAATTAGATCGATGTGCTGACTTACACTTCCGTCTTCGTACCCTGCACTTGAAACACCCTGTCCGCGTTCTCGTCAGGCGGGTCTTTGCCTCATTTTCAGCGTCTCCCATGGCAAATAAAGTGTTTATACGAAAAAGACTGCAACTCCAAAGTGGGAAAGTTGAAGCCTTTGCATGGAGTGGGACCTGGGGAGATAGGGTATGACATGGGGTTTTCGGAGCCGATCTTGGTTCGTTAGCTTCACGAATATTACCAAATGAGGAATAACTAAGCGTCGGGAAACGGCAGGGATCATGCTACTGTATGAGTTGGGTCAGTACTGAACCAGTTTCGATATTGTCATGACAGATGTTTCGAGGGCTTTTCTTTCTTTCTTTCTTTTTTTTTTTTTTTGCTTTCTTTTTTTGTTTGCTTTTTGAGCGGAGACTGTAGAGGCCAGAATGGGTAAGGGAGCAGCCCATGAAGCTCTCTCCAAGTTTCGTTTCCTCCCTCTTCTATTTTCAAATTACCAGTCACATCTCGAATCGTGACTGGACTACTTCCATCACTCATAATGGCTCCCTCTCCCGTCAAGCTCGCATCTGGCCACGAAATGCCTTTGGTTGGCTTTGGCCTCTGGAAAGTTCCCGCCGACCAACGAGCTGAGACCGTCTACAATGTAAGAGCCCATACTTCTTCCTGATTCAACCATATCAGCAACCACATAGGATAGGCCATCAACTCCGGATACAGACTCTTCGACGGAGCATACGATTACCAAAACGAAAAGGCGCTATCAAGGAGGGACTTGTAAAGCGTGATGATATCTTTATCACCACGAAGCTTTGAAATAACTACCACACGAAAGAACATGCCCTTGCTTTTACCAAATCCCAAAATAAAGCATGGGGTCTTGGATATATCGATCTGTATCTCATTCACTTCCCGGTCGCCCTCGAGTATATTGAACCTGAGAAACGACGCTATCCTGTACGTTTGATCTGAGTTCTTTTTGTGCATATGAATTAATATCCTTCTAGGCCTGGTGGATGGATGATCAGGGCACCGTCAAGCCGGCTAAGGTCTCCATCCGTGAGACATGGGAGGCGATCGAGGGAGTCGTCGACAAAGGTATCGCTAAATCCACAGGCGTGTCGAACTTCCAAGCCCAGTCCCTTTACGATGTGCAACGCTACGCGCGGCACCCTATATCCTCTCTCCAGATCGAACACCATCCCTACCTTGTCCAGCCAGACCTCATTGCCATGGCCCAAGAGAACAATTGTAATCCAGGCAATTCTCAGACAGCATGCTTACCACACAGCTAAGGAAGACCAGGAATGTCAAAATGTCGTAGACGGTTCAGCTTCATATGGTCGTTTGACTAAAATATGAGGATTCTCTTGCCCACGCCCCTCAATTGTCAAAAATCGTCATCGTATTGACATCAGCGTCCATCTCTCAACTCATGGTATACGAACATTTTATTCTGTCTTTTGTCTTTCAATGTTTATTGAAGTAGGCGGATCGGGTCGCAGCTCAGCATTGTTTGACCTGAGCTCGTTGTCCTGCTTCCCGGCTGTTGAACCATGGAACATGGTATTCGAATCCGATCGCTGATGGCACTTATTTTTTGGCGTTCTCTCGGCATGTTGGCCGCAATATCTGCCGACACAGATGGAGTCTTCGTCTTTGCTTTTGGTGGCTGGGAGGATTGGTATACGGAATGGGTAAAGATAGGGGTACTTAAAATACGGCTCCTCAGCTCCACGTTATCGACTTTGGGTCAGTTTCCCGTCGTAGCGTCCCAGAGTTGAACCATGTGTCAGAGATGCTCGTCATGAGTTATTGGAAAGACTGAGTGAGGAGAAGTGGTGTATCTGGTGAACGCAGAACCTCGACATGAGGATGGAAAGACCGCTGAAGGAGGGACTGCCAAGTGAGTTGATGGTAACTGAAAGGAACATATTACCATTGATATTGGCCCAACACCTACCCTCAAGAGCCGGGAACTGCAGCATGGCATTGTGGCTCGTTCCACGTAAAGGTGCGCGCTTCGTATTGTGTAAGTGTAGGGCGGTAAAGAAGAGTAAAGACTAAGTGTCAGGTAGCAAAGATACGGGACCGCTTTATTCGACTTAAAAGTATCTTGTGATAGTCGCTTTTCTTTGGCGGGTGTGAACAGAGGAGCGTTTGGTTCGACGATGGCTGATGTTTCAAGAACGCGACAGTGAATGCCGTTGACTTTTAGGGGTACACGCAGTAGAAGCTGCCGAATGCCTTGTGTTGAATTATCGGTTACCCCTTGTCTGCGAAGCAGTACAGAAGTTGGTGAAAGTCCTTTGGATTATGTCCCAGTTCGAGTTAAGATCCTCTTCTGATCCGAAAACAATCAAGGCAGTCAAGGGGTCACAAAGTTGAGGTGACCATTGCCAGAGGTTCCGTCTCTCTCGGGTGCCACATGCCTGGTTCTTTTTGATCAAACAAAAGATAGAATCGTAGCTTGGAAAGGCAACCGAGAGTCGTACATGCGAAGGAGATGCGTGTTTCGGGGTTCCATTTCCCTAGACCTAGGCCAGTGCGAGCTATCTCATGCGACTGCTGTATATTGAAGATCAAATTGGGTGTCATTAGTATGGTGCCCTAACGGAGGAAGCTCCTTTTTATGGTTACCGACTTGTTGAGAATCCTCCAGTAGAGAGAAAAGAACGTCGAATACTGGGTGGTCATTGCATAATGAAAGGTTGACCGCATCGTCTGTGTAAAGCTAGTCCCGGGGCAAGAACGTAATACAAAAGAGCCTTGAAACTGGAGTTCTAGACCAGGGCAAAGATATTTGAAGCCAGGATTTGGATAGGAACATGGACGGAGGAGTTCAATCAGCTCTGTGTAGGACTAGCTTCTTCGGGCGCTGGTGGGCAAACATGGGAATAAGAAAAATGGTGCCGACGTCACCACAAGCAGATGCTGCAGCACTCTACAAGGAGCCCGGCACTGAGACTGATGGATTTGCTCCCACCGAGATGACGTAGAGTAGCATTTCTCGACCGAGCAATTGTGACGCAGACCTGGATAAATGTTGAGATTGATTACAGTTCTCAGCTCAGGGGTATAGCAGTGCCCCCCAGGGACAAAGTATCGCCAATGATCCGATATGTTCTTGAATGTTCCTATACATGCATGAACACAAGAGTTGCCTCAAGGACTCGGCCGAGTCGACATCCACTGTCATCCCTGTCAAGATCAACACTACAGGGTGCCCCATGTTCAAGATCTGCTCTAGGACAAAGAACGGCATAGCCAGTTCGGGCAAAGTGGACCTGCCAACTTTAGTTGTACTCATGTTCACTACCTAACTTAACTAGTACCTATCTACCTACTAGGTAAGTACCTAGTATTGACGACGTTCGAGAGCAGTACCTAGGTAGGTAAGTATTAGGGCTCGCGCTGCAGATAGATACATTACGCTTAGGAGGCCCGACATCGCTACTAGCTGTTGGTTTTGTATGGCATATTTGCCGCGCTCGTGGCGCCTGATCCTTGCCCTCCACTTTTTCACCTGCCATCATCTTCACCCTCGCCCGGGCCCTTGGGTTGTGAACAACACCGTTTGTGTCGCTGATCATGCCTCGACCATGGCCATTAGTTTGTGCTTCTCTCAGCTTTTTGAGGTCTCGGTTTTGTCTCCTTTCTTTCCTCTTCCTTGTCGAAGATGATCGACCGTTCTCACCACTGGGAACTCCTGCTTCTATCTTGTCACTCAAGGTCCAGTGGCCACTGTTTACTCTTCGGCTGACCCATCTCACTACTGTTATCCTATATCAAATGAAGTAACTTGTACTCATAGTAGAATGTTCTTGCATGGGTCTAGGAACTCCATTCGTACCACAAGACGGACGACCCGCCGCCATGCTGCACACCTAACAGCTTGGTAGAACCCCAGATGGCGAGCCCGCCTTGCCTTTGATATCGTGGGTCTTCCGAGGCTTCAATGGTTTTATCAGCTAACATTCCGTATTTGCAGATTCATACCAACCATCATCACACCAATCTCGACGTCCCCTGGAACGACTCTCCTCTTGCTACCGCTTCCAGCACTCCATCTGTACCAGTAACACTGGAAAAGTCTCGCTCGGCACTGCTCCACTACTCGTACATAGTCCATGGCTCACGAACAAGAGCGCCCCTATCCCTTCGTCGCATTTACGTCCCGGAATCCTGGAGCTATCCATTCCAGTCCTAGTTGTATCCCTCAGCACATTCTTAATGTACCACTGGCTCTTCCTGTCGTGAATTTATCACGGAGAAGTGTAAATGGTCATTTCACATAGGTCAGGGGTTCGCGCCTTTGCCTTCTCGAGCTTATTACAGTTGCGTGCTACATTTGTGTTTTAACAGCTTTAACAAGTGTTCTCCTTCTGTAACCCTTTCGATTATGAGTGAAATGGCTCTTTAGAAGGCATGGCTTCAGTGCTCGGATACTCGAATAGGATGAGTAAGGAGCTTTTCCGGCTGCGGGCACATGATAGCATTGCAAATGCAAGTTAAAGCGACGTGACACCCTGGCGGACACAGTATAATGCTTTGGTTGTTAAATAAGATATACCTGGGAGCTCTTAACCGATGAAGAATTCTAGTGATATCTATATGACACTTCTTGATCGAGTGAGAACAACTCAACATTCCCAAGGCCCTGGTTCATTTTACGACTCGCAAGAGCAAAATTCAGAATCTGCCATACGATAGCTTCCAAATTCTAGAAAACCATTGTTTACAGTGTCTTCAGGGCACTGGCTGTTGCCAAGTTAACCCCCACTCGCCAGTGATGGGATTTTAGACGATTCCAGATACATGCGTCACTGCCGATTTTCTCCACAACGTGGTATACACAAATGTGCAAAATAACATGGTAGTTTGAAATATGTCCATTAAAGCTACCTTAGTAGCTGATAAGTCTTGGAACGCAGATTTGGTGGAATAGCTGGGTGGGTTGGGCAGCACCTGAGCACTACGAAAGTGGGAACTAGGTCACCATGCTCCGCATGCCGCTGCTATAAACTGATTATCACTTCTGCAGGTTGGCCATATGAAAAGGGTTCTACTATGCCGGTTGTCCAATGGAATAGTCTCGGCAGTGATCATGCGATAGGCCAAGGGCATAAGGAGTGCTAGGGAGTAATCATAATTCTTTAGGGCGGTTGGCCTTTAGGCTAGTGCTGTTGATCGAAGTCAGGAGGAATCTTCTAGGATATCTGTGGGAATAATGTGTTTTGAGTGCTGCAGCAGTAGCCTACTAAACTTTGCTGCGGTAGGATGCATATCTTCGTCTCCCACCCTCCGCTCTTCTTTTCTCCTCCACCACCAAAACATCGGGAACGCCAGCAAAGGACCGCCTTAACTCCATATTTGATATCCCTCGGGTATTAAATTCTTTGTAAGTTCTCGTTTTATTCCTCTCATCACAGTTGCGTAACTTTATTTGATTTTCCTATGTACACAAACACCCAGCACTGAGCGCATCTCGGTTTCTCCTTGCTCACCTTTCACTCATCAACCCATTCCCCTTTTCCTCACGATATTGGGTCCAATATTCATTCTAAAGATCTCCATCAGCTGATACTCTCCTGAAAGATTCACAATGTCGGTCCCTTTGGTCCGTCGCTCTAATACCTCCCAAGGCTTGGTCAATACTCCCGCAGTCAAGACGTTCAGAATCGGAGAACTCTTGCTACTGATCGTCGAGGAGCTTGGAGAGCGGACCGAGCAAAAACCTGGGTACCAGAACCTAGGGAGCCTTGGAAACTTAACCCTTGTGAACAAATCCCTGTTCATCTCACTTCAGGCTTACCTCTACACTCAAGACCTGAAGGATGACTGCCATAAAGGCCTCCAGCATGCTGTTTTCAACTGCTCTGATCAAATGGGTTACCGCATCATCTCCAAGTACCCAGCCGAGCTCCTGCGTCCCAATATCAGCAAAGTTTACAAGCGCAGTACTGCGAATGGCAGAGCAAGCTTTACTCTACTTCATATCGCAGCAGCTCGGCAGCAGCACCGTGTGATCCGAAAGCTGGGACGCTTGGGCGCTAAGTATCTCGATGTCAAGAATCTTCATCTCGTCCTGCCGCGAGAATTCAGGGATCGGCTAGAACAAGAGACCGCACTCTCCAACCACCTCCCCCGACTGCGATGGAAACCTGCACTGGCACCTCTTGTACTGCATCAGGTTGAAACCTTCGACCTCTTAGACGAGTACTGGGAGGCGGCTTGCGTTGGAACTTTCAACTTCCGCGCGCTTACTGTTGCAGTTGCAGTTCAAGGCGTGCCAACTCCAGAGCCTCCCTTTTGGCCGATGACCGTCCATCATTTGGCGGCAACTTTGACAGATCACAACTACTCTGTCCGGCTATTGAGACACGCTTTGGAGGAGCACCCTTCACATAATGAAACCCCTGGAGGACTGGAGAGGTACTCGGTTCTTCATTTTGCCATCCAGGCCTACAACTTCAGGGCCTTGAGATACCTCCTGGAGTCTGGCGTCGGGCTCGGCCGATACATGGTCGATGCCCTCGGTAACAACCCTATCCACTGTGTATTTCGGCTTGCCTTGGAATCGGCGAATAAAGCGTCCTCGAGATTAGCCTGTAGAAAGATGGTCGACGATCTCATGGATAACCACGGGTTTCACCACCGCATGGTCCGAACTTGCTACCCATACGAGTCACCAGTCCTGATTGTTGCTCAATCTGCTCGTATAGATTGGAGCGGAAGGTATCACATGATCAAGTATCTACTTGGAAAATGCCTGAAAAGCGAAATAGACATGAGGTTTCATCCGAACTATAACCCTGCAGTTCACCGAAACATTCTCAACGTTCCTGACGCATGCGGTAACACTGCACTTGGATTCATTGCCCAAGCCATCGTAGCACACAAGGGTAATGAGGCCCTTGAAGGCGTGTTTAGAAACATGATCCGGCACGGAGCCGATATCAATCTGGACATCAACCCCCGATACAGACCCCGCAGGTACGCCCACTCAATCAAGTACATTGTCCAATCCTCCGAGGGATGCACCAAGTTCAAGAGTCTAGTCGACAGACTCGGTGGTCGTCTTCACCAGGCTGAAGTTGATGATACTGCTGTTGGGCACGATGGCCTCGAACATCAAGATCATGAGCCACATGTACACGCGCTTCCTCCACAGCATCTCTTTGCCCAAGAGCGCCCCTAGAATCATTCCCTGATACCGATAGATTCGGTAAGCCAAAGGGGAGAGCCGAGGCTTGGTACATTGCTTCCTCGTGCAGAATTGGTACTGCAGACTGATACCTCCCGCGAGACATTTGAGACACCATACCTGGACTTTTACCAAAACGACACCGCACACTGCATTTAATTTCATCAAAGTTTTTTGGGCGCAAGATATCAGCATAAAAAGCATATTAGAGATACCTGAGACGGCTATTATCAGACAAAACAGGCATGAGGCTGAGAAGGAATTAGCAAATCCGGTGCAGCATTTTGACACGATATCGCAATGCAAAAATCTGGTTGTACGAGAAATTGTAATCGGGGGACATGTACAATAATTGCTCGCTAGAGGAGAAAAATAAGAAGAAAACCCACCAATGATTGCTTCCCTCTCTCTGGCTGTGGGAGAGCCCAAGTGATATTGTAGATGACCTTGACCTACCCAGCCAACCTCTTTACGTCTCGGATGAAAGTTAGACCATGGGGATAGATAAGTTAGGCAAGAAAGCTCAGATGCTCAATCCTAAGTGATAAAAAGGATTAGGTCAATTCAGCATAAGTTTAGGATGCCATTTACTGAGTTTATTCTGACACCCTTTATCAAGGTCTGGTGTTTTCTTGCTCCCTAAGGGTAGGGTGACCAACAAGTGCATATTTTGAGCACTACGATATCGGACTTCCTAATCAAGCATCAACATGAAAGATCTACACATCTTATTTGAGTCTAGTCGAAGAAGTACCCAAGTCATGAGACACATTGCCTAGAACAGCAAGTCATCCAGAGATAACAGCCTCGGAATGACGATCAACGTCTGAGTGAGGTAGATGTAGGTGCACTTTTTTGCTTCTGTTATACATATTGCTATGGCCGACTTCTTCTCTCCCTT
This sequence comes from Fusarium gaditjirri, assembly GCA_013266175.1. NCBI lineage: Eukaryota > Fungi > Ascomycota > Sordariomycetes > Hypocreales > Nectriaceae > Fusarium > Fusarium gaditjirri. Next base: position 21,072 of record JABFAI010000121.1, on the reverse strand, counting down.
CTCCCCCCTTTGCATTCTATTTCAGTATGAACAACACTTGACACCACAAACACCACAAACGCCACCTAGGGGAGGCAAGAAAACAGGGGACCTTGATCGTAAGCGATGAAGGGATTTAGGTAGGTAATTAAGCCTAAGCTTAGCGGACCCTTTACTCAGTTTATAGTCCTAGGTTTTCTTGCTCCCCGAGGACCACCAACAAACAAACCCACCCCCACCAAGACCTATCTACAGAGTAAATAAGACCCTTGTCAAACCTCGGACGCACACTTCCCCAAAAGGCAGGTTACCCATCTTCTCATCCCCACACTCTTATTCTCCATCCAGAAGCACCCCATGTCGATCACCGGCACTACCTTATCAGCGTGGCGGCGTCTCAGCCTTTGACTGGACCCTGCACTTTATAGCCCGGCACTGAATAGACGCTCGATATCCCGATAGTCATCTGCTCGCCTATCACGATGCCTCGTGCCTGAGAGATCTACGGACTTGAAACCCATATGCGTGCGTCGGTGAGGATGTCAAGACAGAGGAGAGCTTATTGTGCGCCGGATGTAGGTTCAATAAGGAAGGAGCATGAATTCTGTGGTTTTATGCATATGCTTGGTCTTGGATGGAGATGGTGATGTGATTAGAGGAATGCCGAGATGGTATCTTGGCTTGAGTGATATAAAGACACTTGTGTAGCCTACAAGATATGCAGTTCTCCTCACCTCTCTCTTCATCCCTCTCCAAGTCTTCTGTCCTCCAAGTTGGCATCTCAAGATGAAGTTCTCTATCGCTCTTCTCGTTCCTGTTGCTGGTGTTCTCGCCGCACCTACACCTGTATGGCGTTCTTCACCACACCTCTCATGATTCTATCTCTGACATATCTAGCCCGGCATTCCCAGTGAATCTACGGCTCGCTCACTTCTGAGCGGTCTCACTGTTGCCGCTTCCACCAACACAGGCACCTATGACAGAGACCTCTTCCCTCACTGGGAAACCTATGAGGGTGCTTGCAACACTCGGTGATTGCACCCATCTCATGAGACATACGGCTAGATACTAATAAGCCTGGTAGCGAGTACGTCTTGAAAAGAGATGGAACAAATGTCGTCACCAACTCGGCCTGTGCTTCTACTTCTGGTACTTGGAAGTCTCCCTATGACGGAGCCACATGGACACAGGCCAGCGATATCGACATTGACCACATGGTTCCTCTGAAGAACGCTTGGATCGTAAGTCCCCTCGTCAATATTCGACCTTTCACTTCTGGAGAGACACCAGCTAACGTATCTTAGTCTGGAGCTGCTTCGTGGACTACCGCCAAGCGCACTCAGTTCGCCAATGATGTTACACGGCCCCAGCTGTGGGCAGGCAAGTCAACCCAAAATTTTACGCAACATGAACGATAAGCTAACATCATCATGTAGTTACCGACAATGTCAACCAGGCAAAAAGCGACAAGTCTCCTGATTCTTGGAAGCCTCCTCTGACCAGCTTCTACTGCACCTACGCCAAGAGCTGGGTCCAGGTCAAGAGCTATTGGCAGCTGACTATTACCAGCGCCGAGAAGACCGCTCTCGGTTCCATGCTTGACTACTGCTAAGTCAATACAATTTGGAATGTGGTTCGCCAGGAATATTGTACATATTAAACTAGGTGCCATCAAGAAGTCATGGACTGGCAACGTTAAACATACCACGAGCCGCGATATTCTGCAGCTTCAAATCTCTTACAGTAAAGTCTGAAAATCAAGTTGAAATGGGCTTCACGTGAACTGTGCAAAGATACTGGCAAAGCATGCAATCTTCATATTCAGTGATATATTCATATATCGTCCCAATATCATTACAAAGAAGAGTATTAATTTTATACGCATCCAAATACCAAGGCATTGATAACGCCCTGTCTACTCCACCATCAGCCCAACGCTCTCTCTTTTGTATACACCATAGAATTATTCGTGAACCGCAACATGTAGGGGGGGTATCAGGGCTGTTTGATTGCCCGTGAGCGAGAAAAGAATAAGTAGCAAAACAAAAATGTCAACGCCAAACTCCAAATATGCCGCAATCGTCAAAAGCTGATGCGTTTGTATGTATGCTTGTTCGTACATAGACCGTTTCAAGGCCTCAATGTTACATCTCCTTCATCGTCGCTGCTGACGTCCATGTCACCTTCACTGAGTTCGCCTCGCGCAGCTCTTTGCGCCAAGTCCCTCTCGTGATAGATTTCTTGCTTCCTCGAATCAGCTTGTCTAAGACAGTCGACGTACGTCGTGAACTTGACGATTTCGCGTAGTAGGTACGCGCTCTTGCGCTCCCAGTTGGCCATGGCCTTCACAGCGTTGCTGCCTCTAGGGGTAAAAGCCAGAAGCATGGGGCTGCGGAGTCGGTTGTGTGTTTGTAGTTCTGCCTCGATCCCTTTGACATAGGTGTCCAGGGTCTGGAGCTGCTCCGCTTCAGGCTGATTGCTGGGCCGCATGCTCTGGGTGGGTGGTGCCCATTCGGCAATGTGAATCCGATCGCCTGGTAGCTTACCACGTCCACTATTGTTGGTGAAAGCACCTGTAACGTGATCAAAGCTTGACCCTCGGAAGCTACCACTGTTAACACTTGACCTCCGGCCATGTGCTGCGCTGCTTCCGGGGCGCGATGTCTTGCCAGTCGTAGTCTCGTTGATGGCTGATACCAAAGCGTTGTTGACGATGGCCTCACTCCATCCATACTCGATGTTACTTATACCACCAGTTAATGGGTGGGTGCTCAAACGAGCGCTCCAGTAGTTGGCTGTAATAACGAATTCCTTGCAAATCTCGGGTGTGCCGACTTGGAATAGGTGAACAGCGCCGTTAGGAAGGCTTAGCGCCCATACATGTGGGCGGGCCCGAGAGTAACCTGGTGGTGGAAGCGCAGATGCAAGAGTCTGTCGTAGGTTATAGCAGCCCAGATTCGTTGCGTTATCTTGCCAATTGCCGCCGCCGACAATGGCAGGGGCACCGCCAGCGTTCCTACCGCGGTTTCTCGAACGGACAGATTTGTTAGGCTGGAATGAGAATAGATTCAGCTGTCCCTTTTGAATGACAGCAAAGACTTCGGACCAATTTCTGGCCTTGGCCTTCTTATCCACGCCATCCAGGTGGTGCTTGTGAGTGACCATTCCTTCCTTGACCCATGGGGGTCCAGCAAGTTCAAGAGATTCGTCTTCAAGGAGTTGCGTTGCCGGAATCTCAGAGCTCATGATGGATGGGGCACCGTCCGCGTACATCTCTTCATCTCGAATGATGGCTTGGCTCAGTGCATTCGCGAAACCAATCGATTGCTGATAGTCACCTCGAGGGAGGTGAGAGCCAAAGGAGTCTTGTGAAACAGATGCTTGGGTTCTTCCAAGAGAGTGGCGGCTCCATGTGGCAGAGGACGGTGCAGGACTCCACAGTGAATTGCCATCGTCGAAACTTGTACGGCTCGAAGAAAAGCCGTTGCGGCTCATGCCAGCGCGAGATCGACTCTTGGAAGTCCACCTTGCTGTACTGGCTCGACCGTTCTCATTGATTCGGCCGCGAACAGATAGCTGGCTCTCCGAGGGAGCCTTACTAAGGACACTAGGAGTTCTCTTTAGCATCCCCATTACAGAAAGTCCTCCACTATGCGATGGCTGTAAGCTGGCGTTCTTCTCAGATTCAGCCCCAAACAAGGGCAGCCTTTCATCTCTGATAGAGGTATAGATTCCCTTGAGGACAGTCTCTATCTGTTCCTCCCAGGCCTTTCGCGTGCCATTAAAACGGGACTTGACCAAGGGGCCGCAGTCTTCAATACTCTCACCGGGGAGAGTACCCGAGTCCGCACGAGCCGGGGGTCTGAAGGAGTTTCTGAACGAACGTCGGTCCTGTTCAGAAGGTGGGTCCTGGTTCTCACCAGCCGCAAGGCCATTCTTGTCTGGAAGAATGCTTGGGCGGTGGAAAGCATCAGGGGCGGATTCATCGACAGCCTGTAAAATGGTCGTCATGGTGTTCTTGATAAACTGGCTGCGGGTCATTTTCGACTCAATATCAGCCAGGTGCAGGTCAGTATTGAGTAACATAATTGAGTAGCAAATGGTGTGGATCACATCTATCACAGTTAGTTTAGAAAATCATTGGGCAGCTCATGCGCTTACCAGTTGCCTTGAATCCATGGTTAGGATTGCTGTCACACCATCTTTTAGAAAAGGCCACCAGGATGCGATCAACTTGCTGAGTCTCGGCCCGAAAAACCAATCGTCCGCAAACTTGTCTCAGTGCTTGGACAATGCTCTGATTAGTAAAGTCGTACAGCTCCATGTAAGCTTGAAGTGTACGTTGTCTGATCGGGCCCTCTTCACCCATCCACGAAGCGGCCTTCCCCTTCTGGATGAAGTCCTCATTACCATCGTAGATCTTTTGTGCCTTCTGACGATCATCTTCGGTCGGGTCCCCAATGACAAACTCAGGCTCATCAATACCCTTGTTTTTAATCGAATCGAATGTGCCAAGTACTTTGGGACTAGGGTCTGCTGAGCTTTCGATCCTCACGCTAGGAGGAGCACTGAGAGCAGACTTATAATCTGTACCAGTTGAAGCTGATCCTGGACTAGAGGCTCGAGCTCCTTCGATCGGCAGTGCCAGGTTGGAGCGGTCTGGCTCATCCTCTGAATCGGACTGCTGTGGGCGATGGGAAGGCTTCCTAGACCCAACATGGTCTTTGCCAGGTCGAGGAATATCTCTTGCTGAAGTGTTATCAGGCTGCTTGGACTTGGTTTGGGATACGCTAGCAGGCTTTCGGTTCGAAAATCCACGTTCATCCTCATTATCACTACCCCCGTCAAGGTTAAGGAATGAGTTATTTCGTGACTCAATCGCTTTGGTAGGTCTCTCAGATGGAGGACGGGAGGGTGTGCTGTTGTTATTTCGCTTATTGAGCTGCTCATCAGACTCTGAACGGACTGTCCTGATCCTAGCATTGGGACTTGGCGAATAGTCAGGTGAGAAATCTCGCTGATATCCTTCTCTTTCTGCAGCCCTGTCGTCTCGTTCAGATGTCATGTTGGAAATATCGGCAAGTGGAGACGGTCCTTGAGAAGCAGAAGTTCCCGGAGCACTCTGACCAGACCTGAGATACGGGTTCATAACCTTTCGTAAACTGCTGACGGGGCTTGGCTGTGGTAGGTAGTTACCATCCCTATCTTGAGGAGCCAGGTTAGGCGCAGCTGTAGGGACGGGAGCTACAGGCATTGAAGGTAGAGGAGGAGTATCTTCAGTAACGGACTTTTTCCGCCGACGGAAGAACGATGATGGTTTCTTCTGTAGTACGGGGTGATGAGAATGCGATGAAGACGTGTCGCGAGATGGTGGCGCCGATGCACTACCAGCCATCTTGTCAGCAGAAGGATTCGATTGTGGTGCCGGAGGGTTTGTCGTTTCGTTGGTATGTGAGTTGTTACGGGACGATCCAAAAACTCTCCTGAAAAAGCCTGGACGCTCCTTGACGGGTGCAGGTGTATGTGTTGCAGGCGTTGGGCCGCTGTGCACGGTCGGGTCCTTTGATTTGCCATAGCCAACATTGGGTGCAGGTGCCGAATCAAGGTCCAGGGCTGGCACAGCAGGTGTAGGCTCCCGAGAAGTGGCAGGCTTGCGTCCCGACACGCTCTTCAAAGAGCGACTGCTGCGTTTGTGATCGAGTGTTTGGGCTTCGAGAGGTGGAGGTGGCATTGGTGGCGGGATGGACGAGGGCATTGCCGACATCGCAGGGATCGAAGGCTCCCGTCGTGGGCCACCCGGGACGGTAGGGGTCGGGGCTGCATCGTATTCGTCGTCGATGTAACTATTCGGGAATTCGACTCGAAAGGGAGACGGTTCAACAACTGGAGGTTGTGCTGCTTGCTGTTGAGGTCCATAGTCAAAACTTGCTGATCTTCCAAACCCGCGTCCATATCGTTGACTTCCAAGCACTTGAACATAACCAGCGTCAGCACTAGCTGTACTACTACTCTTGCTGCCCGGTTTGCTCCCTCTTGAATGCATGGCTCTCGATGAGCCTGCTCTGTGGCCTTCGCGAACGCTATTGAGGCGCGGGAAACTTGATTGGAAATTGGAACTACTATTACTCCTTCGGCCGCGACTCGATATACGACTGGAATCGTCTGCTCCTTCAAGATCCGAACTATAAGAGTATTGGTGTCCGTTAGGTCGGGAGGGGCCTGCGACAGAATTGGAGGCTACCCAGCTTCTAGTCTGCTCGGCGGCGCCAAACTGGGGCGTGGTCTCGTCGAAGGTATGTGTACGGGATGCAGGTGTGGATGATGGGCCGTACTTGTCGCTCAACTGTGCCATGGAGAATTGGTCGAGAGACATAAGCATATTAGCCACGAGGGAGTCTCGGGTGACGTTGCGAGGAGACAACGATAGATCGTGGGAGTCGCGCTGGGTGGATGATGGAGGTAGACGGTCGGCCATATCGTCCTCGACGGGAGTAGGATTCTCTAGAAAGGACTCATGCGCGTGAGCATTGGAGGCGGGTACCCTGGTAGGCGCCCGATTGTTGTTGTTGCTGCTGCTGTTGTCGGAATTCGTATTGGCTAGAGACCTTGACTTAGACTTGGACTTAGACTGGGACACGCGGTATTCTGAATCCTGAGGGGGCGGCGTCCGTGGGTGCAAAATAGCGTCCCTTTCCCTCGACAACGGCGAGGCAAGGGATGAAGTGTCTGTGTTGATATTCAGGTCGGTATGAGGCCGACGTCGAGTCTTGCGACGAGCATTGTCGTTGGAGGATGAAGTTGAGTTCGACGGCATCTTGACTCAATGGGGACCGGGTAGAGAAAAGGGCTTTTTTGTCTGGCTGCTCAGCTCCCTTGGCTCGTACTCTCACCTGCAACCTGCAGAGCTAAATCTCCTCTCACCAAACCAACCCAGGCCAATCTGAGTAGAGGTAGGCTAGCTGAGTTAGCAAGAAAAGCCGGCTTCCGCATGGGTCGAAAAAAAAAGCCACGCGTAAACGATTGGGCCAGTTGGCGGGTTGGCTTTGACGGACAACGGGGGCCCAGGAATTGTGACGTGCAAAGTTGGCTGATACTAAAAGTATTTCGACTCTCGACGGCGCCGCGAGGAATTTCAATCTAGCAGCACCAACCAGTTTCACGGTACAAAGGTTGGTAGGTACCGAATGTATAAATGTACCTGCGTCTTGGTCATCAAAACAACCATTCCCAGTCGAGCTTCGGCGATAGATCTAGGGTCTTATTCGCTGCAAACTTGTTCTTTTGTCTGTCAGTCCAGGGGAGAAGTGCCTGTAAAGAGGGGCGACAAGGGTCTTTGATGCAGGGGGGGAGATGGGGTGTCAATTAATAGCAGTTGAACTCATGAACGCCAGGAAGTACCCGGTAGGACTAAAATGAGAGCAACTGAAGACTGAGGAATGCTCATGAAACGTTCAGAGGAACGGGGACATGCACATGAGCGCATCCGTCCAAGGTTACACGGTTTCCTGGAACTTATGATCCAATAGACGAACTTGTTTTGGTCTTTAGGCGCCGTTCAAGTGCGTGCCCGTATGTTTGCGTGGTACCAGTGCAGTTGAATGAAAGTCGTAGAAGCACATCCATCACGCTAAAAGGCATCGGGATTGGGTGCCAGGTATTTGGATGTCAGTGGATATCATCACCACAACCACCTGAAAATGAATCTACTAAAGCAACCAGCAGGGCCCGATGTTGCAGAACGTTCAGTAATACATAAGCATCTGCAGCTCCAGGTGAAGACCATGTAAATTCATCCATCCTTGCTTCACCTAAAAACGCCAACGGGAGAATGTTCCATCACTCCATAAATGATCATGATGATTTGCGCTAATTCCCGCCGGCCTAGACTTGAATGAACGTAATTTAATAAGCCAAACCTTGTTAGGCCTTCAAACAATGTCAACCCTACGTAGAGACAGAATCAAAAGGTTCCAGCCTTGCCGCTCCCGAGTCAGTAGGTAAACTCTATTGCTTAACGGATACAAAGTCAAATTGATCTACTATGGGACAAGATATAGTTAGAAGCCAATGAGTTAGGTTACCTACAGCCACTGGGTACGGATACTTCAGCTAGAGATCAATCAGCTTTCTTATCTTCTCACCTTTTTCTGGAGCTGTCAAAAAGACTATCCCGGTGGGCTGGGCGTTGGGGTGAGGCCAAGGACCCTTGACAAGACAAGGAAGCCCCTTTTTCTCTCATTACTGTTCCCCAAATGCGCGTGAGCATCTGCCGCGGCGCCGTTCCTCTTTGGTGGGATTGCTCAAGTGGGCGCGAAAGGGGGAAAAGAACAGGGATTATGAGGAACATCGTTCCAGATGAGAATCAGAAGCAATGGACCACCGTTGACCCCTTGCGAAGCCATGTGGCTAGACTAAGCTTAGAAGAGTCTTGGTTGCATTCAACTCACAACGTCTGTGTCTGTGCTCACGGGTAGGCTCCTCTCCGAGGCAGGCAGTGAATTATCGTCATTGAATTGAGTTGGTCTCGGTGAGATGGTACATACATACCTAACTAACTCAATATGTTTGTAAACAATGAACCTAGCAGCAGTTACTTTCGGATCTCTTCCGTGAACAACTTTTTCGTGGAACGGTGACATGCCATCATTTGCAAATACGCGCCACAAACTGAACAGAGCCAGCAAACCTTGCCTGGCCAAGATGGCGTTCATTGTCTTGGAGAAGTTGAAACCAAAAGCCAAAGCGTATCCATGCATAGATAGACGGCCGAGTATCACGATCATCTCGAACATTTTCCAGGAACAGATAGTTAACTCCGATAGACTGGATATTGATATCGGTTCTCCCTCGGAGTGGCCATGTTTCATCATTGGTTTGTTGCAGCTGCATGGTACATGAGACATCAGGTGGATAAGATGCGCTTGGTACTATTCACTACCTATCTGTTAGCAAGTTGTATGGGGAATTGATCAATCATTTTTTCTGCAACATTGCTCATACGCATAGAGTCTAGCATTTTGACCATTTCTCATCGTGCCGTTTTACTGCTATAGTAAATAGCAGCCCACTGAATGCTTGAAGTTCTCCCTGACTCTGCGTTATTGGTTGCATTGTCATCGTTGCATATTAGCGAGTTCCATATGAACCCCATGACTCAGACCTAGAGATTAGTAGAAGAAATGTTATACCAATGTGCCGTCATCGTGATAGCTTCATGTTGTCAAACTGAACGGCATGTAAGGAACCAAAGAACATACACCCGGTAATTGTACCAGCTATGGTCAGCGCTGCCACCCCCGCACAGCCGGGGACAGTTAAGCTTAGTCCAGAGCCACTAACACATTCAATATCAGAATCCCGCCTGTGAAAAGATCAATCTTGTTTGGAATAATCGCCAGAATATTCCCTTACTCCTGCAAACACCATCTATCACAGGCCAAACGCCCTTCTCACCATCGACCATTTTCCCGAAGAAGAAAAAAGTGTTGACTACAGAAGAAGTCTATCATCATTATCTAACACGCCCAGCCGTGTGAACTTATCAGTATGGCGTCCTTCATGACAGACTATTCTTCATCGCCCTCCAGTAGCTGGCCCCTGGATCAGTTCGTCCAAGATCCTGGATATCTCGCATACCAGGAAGAACTTCGATGCCTCATCTTCAACACGGCTCAGATTGTAGCACCATCCCGTGAAGCTTCACCTACGCTTGGAAACTATGGGCCAACTGATGAAGAACTGGCAGCTCAGGCTCAGACAAAGACAGCCCTTGCTTCCGGACGACGACTTGAATACCTCAAGAACTACGTCGCCCAAGTAGCTCCCTGGGTACTTACATCTCGCGCGTGTTTTCCCAGTCGCTAACAAGCAACAGCTCGATATGTTTGATAGTAACGGGGCATTCACTATTCAAGTGCCAGTTCTTGCTCGTAGTTGTCCGGCTCTTCTGTATGCAGTTCTCGCCCTGTCCGCTCGCCAGATGGAGCGTAAAGAGGCCAGGCAGCATTCGTTCGACAGTCTAGAACTCTACCAAGAAGCTATTCGTCTCCTTAACCCCTTACTTCAAGCCCGAGACCTCACTATAATCACGATATGCGTCATTCTCTGCTGTCTAGAAATGATGTCCGCAAGTCCACAAGACTGGCGTCGTCACCTCGAAGGGTGTGCAGCTTTTTCGATTCGTTTGATGTCAACGGTTTCAGTGGCGGCCTTCTTCAAACTGTCTTTTGGCGTTATGCAAGAATGGGTCTGTAATATTCGTCAAAGTTCCATGTGTCGGTATTGACTCTGTCTAAGAAATATGCGGTGCGCTCATTTCTGATGGAACTCAAGGCACATTGGTACCACTGGATAAATGGCTACCTCCCGGCTCAGATCCAAATTCCGCCGCTGACATCTTTCGAGACCACCGCTCACCAGATATGCATGCCAATTACTCAGTATATCTCTGCTCTAAAGTCTGTGAACTCGTTGCTGACCAAACTCACTATGTCGAGCTTGGGGAGAACAATGGTTGCGATTCTGTAACTTTTGAAAGACGATGGCTACGACTCTGGCACGATCTTGAATCTTGGTTGGAGGATCGACCGCCAGAAGTAGTTCCTGTCCAATTCGCTGAAAGCCGACCATTCCCTCAGATCCTCTTTGTTCATTGGGCTGGGATCTCATCTAATCAGCTTTATCACACAGCCTGCACGCTGTTGCTAGGATCGAAACCTAGGGAGATCAAGCTTGACGTGGGACCAACAGGATCTTCCATCTGGCATGCTAAATGTATATGTGGCATTTCCTTGACCAACCCCCATCAAGGCTGCCTCAATAATGCCATCCAGCCACTCTGGATTGCAGGGAGACTTCTCAGTCACAAGTCAGAGCATTTTCTTCTTTCCAAATTAATCCTGAGTATAGAGGCGATGACGGGGTGGGCAACTAATTGGCGCATCTCCGACCTTGAACACGCATGGGGTTACAAGGTTAGATGAGATTTTACCGTCTCCTCTCTTCACTATTGTAGAAACAAATCATAGGAAACGGTTGAACTTGATACCATTGATAGTCAATGAAAGGGGATATCTAGTAAGTAATAAGTTATGAGTCTCATCTATTCAAAATCTATATCATTAATTTAATCCTAAAGCTTCATTATACCACCCAGTCCCTAGATTAAGCAAAGATACGGAGAGGAAAGTTAGGAAGATAAAAGCTAGGATCATTGAACCTTAACTCGCGGTCCAGAGCAGAGATGCTCTCAATTTATTCTTGAGAAAGGTCATAACTCACAACATCTAGATTCTGGGCCAGGCGGTTGGTGTTGTTTGACTTGGGAATAGCAGCAATGTTGCGCTGCGTGGCCCACCTGAGTAGAACCTGAGCAGGAGTCTTGCCATATTTTCCAGCAATGCCCTTAATGAAACTAGACTCAAGAAGAGGCTCGGCACCGTGAGCCCTCTTAGAGAAGATACCAGGGAGCTCCTTGAAGCTCTGGGGCCCAAATGATGAGTAGGTGTGACAGCGATGTTGGTTAGGACACTGAATTGTGATGCGTCATAAGCTTACAGCATTCAAAAGCCGTCATTGGTCGATATGTCAGGCAGTGCCTAGGCCCTGTTCAAGCCATAGTAGAGGCGACTCAGATGGCAAAGAAGAAGTGAAGAGAGTCAACGTTCTTGAGAGTTCTCACTTGGATGTGGGGAAACATCGAAGTCCGCGACTTGGTGGAATATATGCGGTCTTACAACTCTGGCCTCAACGAACAAGAAGAGGCAGCAGGATTTTACGGCCTGGGTCTCTACTCGATGGGCACTTCGATGAAGGTAGTGGTTGGCTATTTGGATACTGTTGACAATGATATGGCGCAAATCGCGAAGGGGCGATAGAGTAACCTGACGCACTGGGCAGACGATGCTCACGAATATGGCCCAGAGTCCCTGGCAGCTTCGTTTCGGGGGTATGAGAACGACGTTATCGCGATGCTAAAGGATATCCAAAGTCAAGGCATCGAAAACTCTGCAGCACTTGACGATGGCACGGAGTTCCGTAGTGGAGAGCAGAATGCCACAGTTGTTAAAGGTAATAGAGTCCCTGAAAAGAATCCGTTGAAAGAAGAATTGAAAGATCTCTAAACGCTGAACAATACTTTTTCTCTTTTTTTTTCCCTTGCCGTCAGCCTTTTGAGGCAATCGAGCTTTTAACTTGAACAATACTACAAAGCCATGTATCGTCGGTGAGATGAAATAAGGAATCTTCGAGATACCTATATATTTGAAACTCTGATGAGACTTTTGTATTATAGTGGTTGTGATTCTAAAGCTATCGTCTGGGCATATAACAGCCATGTCGGTGATGCCCAGGCTACTAGCATGGGATGGTCAAGAGAAGAACTCAACATCGGGCAGCTCTGCAAGAAGAGATTCGGAGTTCAAGCTCTCGGTATTTGCACCGGCACAAATACCGGCACAGTGGCTGCAACCCAGGACTGGGACGGCAACATGAACATTATAGAGCTCCTGGGCAGCCACAAGGAGCTTATGCATGCTGCGGGCATTAATAACTTTCCTCTTGATCTCCGTAAAGGCAAATGCGATGAGAAGGTACGAGAAACTTGACGAGAAAAAAGATGGAAAGGTTTATTAGTGTGTTGTACAGGCCTGAAACGGAGAAGGCCTCGCATTACTCATATGCCGTCTTACCAGAGCAGTTTGATGGCTTCATCTGGTTTGATAAGCCGAAACACGTTGGGATATTGGAGGTTAACAGCCCAAGTCACCTCAGGAGTGCCATGAAGCATGGCCGTTTGCAATGAGCCTTTACTAGCATACGCAGTACTTCGAATCAGGTTGATGGTTCCTTGGTTCACCCACTGTTCCATTGTGGGGGCACACTATTCTACGATGTTGGCAATGCGGGATGTCATGACTCAAGCGTGGTGAGCAATCTACGAGCCCAACATAGATGAATGGCACAGTTACGCGTGGTTAGTGACCTTGCCTTTTGGTTTGCCTCTAGCAATATGCTCTCCAGACCATAAGCCAAGCTGCACTGTTGCCACGGCAAATTTGTATATCTTAACAGACTGTGTCAGAGAAGCGGTTCAAACTTGGTCAAATACGCATCGAGGAATCTCACCATGTGGTCCATGGAATATTGTTCTTGACGAAATGTGTCGTATCGTAGTCTCATTATCGATCAACTCGGAAGCCCAATATCCCTACCTTCCTCCAGCCATCGTAAACGTATTAGCACCTCAAAACAAGTCCAACTCCAGTCTGCGCCCAAACCCCAGATACCGATGGCCATTTACGCGGCTAGTACCTATGTCGGGTAGAATAATCCTTGGGACTGACGACCAGACCACGTCCCTTCTTGGCACCTCGATACACCGTTTCGAAAATGTCAATGAGCTCTTGCTTATCCTCAAGGACCCACTTGATCTTGTTGTTGTCACCGGTTCCCAGATCGATCATCATGTGCTTATTTCGGAAGAAGAACATGAGGGAGCACGGGTCGTACAGCTCGTACATCTGGTTGAAGTCGGGAACCTGGTCGATGTCGCAGAGGTAGATCACGGCGAAGTTGCGCACCTTGTCGGCGATCTTGTACAATACTTCGTCCTGACGCATACAATCGGGATCCCAATCGCGGCCGAAGCGAATGACGACGAGGCGATCCTCCTCTGAGAGGTTGTTAACAGATGACAGGCAGGAAGGTTTGGGAGATTGTATTTACCTGAGAGAATGGCTTGGTCCACATGCCAGCCGGTGTTGAGATGGGGAAGTACGACGGAGCCCATGATGAATGTATGAAAGCTTAGACGGTTCGTAAGTAGGGGATTATACGGCGACTATCTGGGTGAGTAAAGTAGTAGGCTGTTGATGATATGATCGAATTTGGTGGTGGTGTTTAGAAAAAGGAAAGAGACTATGATGGAAGGCGGGATGTCATGAGGTGGGCGGCGTGGGGCCATCGCGCTAGCTTTTTCCGGCCTCAGGTGAACAGGACTCACCTTGGCCGAAGAACAACCTAATTCAGGAAAGCTTAGGTATTTGTGAACAGTTTTATGCAGCAGAACATTACCATCAAATTCGTTACATATGATTCACCGCAATTATCATTTTCTGAACCACCTTCGTGTAAACTTATCGCTCAATGTTAAGCTCGTGAGACGAGTTGACACTCGTCAAACTCATCAATCACACTCCTCGGTTTGAAATACTTCCCCAAAGGCTCAAACTTGAGATGGCCAAGTCCAAAAGCTTCGGGACCCCCAATATTTATTCCTCTCCCAGTTCCAGTCCACCTGTCACTTGCTGCTATTCCCAACACTACAACAAGCAAACCATAACGATATTCAGGCGTCCCGACTGCCTCTCCGTTCTGCGCATCAATCACGCAAACCAAATCAGGTACAATAGCGAGAACATCCTCTTGAAGCTCCTCTTTCCGATCAGGATGGACTCTCAGGGCAGCTATATTCTCGTTCTTGAAGGGAATCTTGACAACCCCTTTGAACTGTTCAGAAAAATCTCCTGAAGCCACATGTTCATCGCGAACATCAGCCCCTTCAATGAGACACTCGCCATAAACATGCCCGTTCCTTAAGGTTCTCTCCACGCCAATAATTTTGCCCTTCCACAGAACCTTGCCCGATCCTGGGCCGCCACACTCTTCGATGATCGTTTCAGCGACATTGTCTACGCGGTTCTCTTTCCGCGCCCGAGCTACGGCACGGCCTATTCTCCAGGACTGTGATAGCGTATGTTCGATAGCCCAGCGTTTTGTCTCTTCCCCTGTGACAGGTGCATCTGCGAAGCCAACTTGAGAGCCCATCTCGCTTAGGGCAGCGCGGATGATCCGCTCGACAGCTTCGTCGTAGGATGCTTTGGGCATGACGAGCACGTTGCCGTTACCGTCGCTTACGGCGATAGGGGACCAGATGATGTCCCTCTCTTTGAAAACAACAGGTGTTGTTTGCCATTTTGTGGGATATGCTCTCCCCATCCAGTCTCCGTCAACTGTAGGGATGTCCATCTGATCACTTGACCCAAGCAACAACCCGCTCAGTCCATTGGCGCCTCCGACTTCAACAGATATTATGTGACTAGCGGAAGTATTGCACATCTTGTACAATTCTTGTTGAGCTTCGAGTAGCTCGTCACCAGCTAGCTTCTCGATCGCAACGGTAGGACTCCCTGCTCCGCCTCCACAACCAACGCGTGCATCGTCTGGAAGATCTTCAGGATTGGCAACTCGGATTATCGCACCGTTGCGTAACTGAGTTCGTAATCGTATCATCAGCCCGTAAGGGCTACCGCCGCCTCCAGTGCCAAGAATGTAGCAACCTGTTGCGATCCAGGATACATCCCTTTCAGAAACATACCATATCCGGTTTCTCACATCGGGACGGTATGAAATTATATCAAAGCCCTCATCTTGCTGTTTATTGTGCTTTGGGCCTGCGTTCTTAGTATTCTTCTCATAGTGGCCCATGTCTTGGTGGCCTCCGTGCTCTGCCTGGGATTCAGGGGCAACTACTTCTTTCGAGAAATCGAAGTCTCCAGTCGCCCGAACAACAAAACGAGTTTTGTTTTCGATATACTGCCACCTCTTTAGCAAGCTCCATAGAATCGCATATCAGTTGCCTATTTGAAGCGGAAAAACTTCCTTCTCAACGACTTTAACAGTCGATCTTAGAGCTCCAGCCTCAACAGTCTTTTCAACAGCAGCCCGACTAACCTCATCAAGGCACTCATTTGTCGATTTGGATGCCGTCGACTGAACAGTATCTACAACCGCACTCACCCTTGCTATCGCAGCGCCAATAGCATTAGCGACCTGTGACCACTGCGGTTTGATAACCTTGCTCGCGCCCTTCAGCTCATCGGGGGCAATGACTGCTCCACCTCCTACCAGAATAACTGGTACATCTTTTGGTGACACCTTCATGGTGTCGATGACCTTTTCCAGCTTGTGTTTAATTGCCAGGCGAACCTTTGTGAGCTGGTCCTCCGAAAGAGCGTCTTTCACGAGGGCTGGATCGCCAATTTTCAGCTCTGGATTTGCCAGGACAGTGCAATCAGTTGCTGTCAGAACCTTGCCTCCAAATCCAACTGCTTCCTCTGGAAGTTTGTATCCCACGCTTTCTGGCCCAACAGAGACACTGCTGTCTATCTGTACAATAGAACCTCCACCGAGACCGATGCTCTTAATATCGGGACAAGAAAAGTTCATCCTCACTCCTGAAAGATCGCTGTAAGCTGCCTGTTGACGAGGAAAGCCATTCTCGAGGAGGATCCCGACATCGGTTGTGGTTCCTCCAATATCAACAACCATCATGGCTTCATCCAGGTCGCCACGCACAAGGAAAGCAGCTCCTCTCATGCTGTTGGTAGGGCCGCTTGAGAAAGTTCGGATCGGTAAACGAGCAGCAAGTTCACCTGACAAGACAGTGCCATCATTCTGGGTGATAAACACTGCACAATTCAGGCCTAGCCTCTTAACCGGTTCGTGAAAAGATCGAATGGTCTTTTGGGCGAAAGGCAGAATGGAGGCGTTGAGAATAGCTGCGTTTTCTCTTTCGAGAAAGCCAAGATTGGCAACCTCCTTGGAGCACACAACGTCACAGCCGGGTATTTCAGCCTTGATGATATCTGATGCTCGCTCTTCTTGTCGTTCCACTGTATCAATAGGACTGAAAATTCCAACAACAACCACACTATTAATCCCTTTTTGTCTAATAATCGAGCACTGCGTTTTGATCTCCTCTGGATCAATATCGGATATCAAGCGGCCATCAACTTCCAGTCCTCCATGCACCAGAGCATGGTGACCCAGGATAAGCTCTCTCATGTCATCAGGCCAGTCGACGCAGGGCAAGTTATGCTTCGAGAAGGGTCCACAGAGACGAATCACAGCAACCCGTGACAGTCTCGCGTCATCTCTCTCAACAACAGCATTGACAAAGTGCGTTGTTCCTATAGTCACGCTTGCGACTTCATGAGGACGGATAGAACTTGAGCTGAGTATCGCAGTGAGTGCATTATTGATACCAACGCTTGGGTTCGCCGTTGTCGGCTCTTTGTGCCATGCGATGATTCCACGATCGGGTCCTGAGCTCAAGAGGGGGTCAATAAGGACACCATCTGTGTTAGTGCCACCAACGTCGATGCCAATTCGAAGACGCCGCGATGCTATAGTTGCGCTCATGGTGGATAGTTACGTCCAGTCGTGGTAATGTTTGTCAATATTCCGGTGTTGGCAAATAATCGATATGCTCTGGACAACTTGTGGGACAGCTGTCGCAATGTGAGCAAGTTTTATGACAGAGAAACAAGACCATGTCAAACAATAGTTTAGCCTCATGCCGGCGACTGAACTCCGCACGAGACAGCTTGATTATCATTGGCCTTGTGTGGGTTGCTTTCATCGATGGAGGGATCAAGCATATTGGAGCTTCAAATCAAAGATAAGAAAGATCCTTATCAATCTGTAGAATCTCTCAAGTGCATCGAGAGTTTTGGCCAGCAATCAGCCACGACGCTTTAAAATTTAAAGTTTGGCTATAGTCAACAGTTTGAACCCATATGGCCTAAATGATTTACCCTTAGATTGCCTGTCATATTGATGAAACATCTTTGACCACAGTTGACAAAATTCACCATCTTCAAGCTAAATGGAGGCGTGGATTCTTATTCATACAATGATTACCATCCATCCTATCACTATGAGAGGCATCGATCTGCAGTATAACCACATCTGACTATCCCCAACGATCACCTATCCACATCGTCGTCCTTGAGTAACAAACAAAGCTATCATAGTATACTAAGGCTGTATGCTGTTCTGCGTTTCCCATAGAAATGTTCTAACTGAGAAGTACAGAAAAAAAGAAAATAAAAAAGTTCGCCTCTCTTAGAAAGGATTATGGAATCTTGCGTATTTCTCACGACGCCTTTAACGCCATATCTGTGTGTACCCTCCTGGTGCATCGCTCCGCATGAAGCCCTGGCCAGAAGTTGGTAAAAAAATAACGAGTCTCATGCAATCATTGTCCCTATGCCAGTCCCCGTGCTTTCGTCTATTGCAAAATACACTGCCAATTGTTTGGTGTTTAAATCTCGATCGTCTTCATCGATTCGCCTACCACCTCGGGCTTCTTGCCATTCGCCTTGGGAGACGGTTCTTCTTCCACCTTGAGAAGGTCAGATTCTACTCGGGGAATGCTGGTTGTCACTTTAGGAGTTTTGCTGTCCTGGCTTTGCCGGGGACTTTCGACCTCTACAAGCTTCTCAGGCTGGATGTATGCGTCGGCGAGCTCTGGGATTGTTGTCTCCTCTGTGACTTTACTCAAGGGTGTTGCCTTTCCGTATCCTGGACCTGGTCGGGGGCTGGCCAAAGGAGATGATCCACTGAGTCGTTGCATAGATCGGCCCCGGGGCTCGCCATTCTCACCACCACTACCATAAGGTGACGAAGAACGCGAGCCAAGAGGAGAATTGGGCTTGGGCCCCATCGACCTTCGGTTTGAAGCTGCCCTTCTTCCGTATTTCTGATCCATTCTCCACCTGAGAATGCTGAAGTACGATGGCTCAACTCGTGTCTCTTTGAATTCTCGCAGCTTCAATTCGTTGGTTTCCTCATCCACATACCACTTGCCACTGTTGAGATCATCCGCGACAACAGCCAGAAACGCAGCCCAAGAGCGCGCGACAACGTACTTAGTATCGTAGTCACGACCAAACAATATGATTTGACCCCACTGGCCACCAGGACCAGGAGCCAGGTCGACAGCCAAGTTGTTGCCACCCCAGTCACGGACGAGGGGGATCCATGAGTTATGGGCATATGCCTTTTGAACAGCATTGGGGGGCACGCAGTCTTGGCGAGAGAGGAGATCTTGTCTCCAAGGACCAGGGCTGCCGCCAGCTGCCGCGCCTTGCTTGGAGGAAGAAGCCTCATTGCTCCCACCGAAAGCCTTGGAAGGGGTAGAGGGCTTGTTGATGGATGTTTCGAGCAAATACTGGTGATTGACGGTCCTCCAGTTATCCCATTCCTGAACAATCTCTTCGCAATCCAGTAACATGTGGCTAAAAATAATCCCGGTAGGCATTCCTCCTCGTTCTTGACCATCATGAACCATGAGCGAGTCGCGGACGTCTTGAGGAAGAGAGCAGTCAAGCTGGTGCTCCAGGTCGTTCAGATCATTGTTGGTAGCGCCTTCGCATAGCTGGTCGTAAAGCTCTGGATAGTTTTCATCCGCCCATGCGTCTATGCGCCTCCAGGAATGAGCAACTGGAGGGGCCGGGGGGAGGCCATCGGCAAAGTTTTGCATTGGGACATCGCCGGGGCTCTGCACCTCGAAGCCATCGCCCTGGCTAGCATTGCGCGCGCTCATTGATCTCAGGCCAGGTGAATAGGGGGCGCTTGTGGGAGCGAAAGTAGCGCCGTCGGGTTGGAGAGGAGAAGCCCGGCCGGTTTCGTCGGAGTAGGGAGACGAGACATCGTTTCGAGAATCGGAGGCTGTTGCTACGCCAGTCATAATACCACCTCGACCGTTCTGTAGGGGCACATGTCGACCGGTTCGATAAGGAGAGTCAAATGAGGAATCTGCAAGTTGTTCAGTATGTGGTTTTTGAAGTGTTGCGCTCGGGTATCAGGGGTCACATACGTCTGTCATAGCTGGTCATAGTATGCCAGAAAGACCTAATGGTCGCACCGAAACTATTGAGGAAGAGCGTCAGCGACAGGCGGAAGCAAAAAGTGATATCGAATGAGGGCATCAAGACATACGTGTTTGCCATTGTGGCGGCAGTAGGGGCTCAAAACCCAAGGAACGGCGGAAAAGGGTCAACGAGCGTTGGTTGCTAGGGGTTTGGTTGCAACTGGAAGACAAGGTAAAGAGCCACGGTGAAAGAGCCTGGTCTGGCGATTAAAGTAAAGCGGTGTGAAATAAAACGAAAGAAGAGAGTGAGCGAGCGAGAAAGATTTGCGAGAGAGCGACGACTGGAGTTGTCGATGAATGGATGATGATGTAGGGTTTGAGGTGAAGATTGATGCCGCCGAAAAGACCCAAAAGCCCGAGTTGGTTGTCCAATCCAATCTAATCCAGGGGAACCTAATGAGCCAAATAGGCCAAATGGAGCTACAGGAGGAGAAAAGGTGTGGCTGTTGGTCAACTCCGCTCAGACGCGTGGGGTCTTCTCCTTCTTTTTTTTTTCCCACTGTCGTGTATGTAAGGTTCTTAGAAGTGGATGCACCAGGGGATAGGCGAGGTAATTATAGTAGTCCCGGGTGTAACTTGTGAGTTTCTAGTTGCAATCTCGAAGCATGAAATAGAAAGGGTGCTGGTGAGGGGATATTAGAATGGGAGGTCGGCACTGGAAGAAGGACTTTGAGATGGATGATGGAATGAAACAGGTAGTGGATGTAATAAAAGGGCTGGCACATGAGAGAGAAGAAGAAGAAGAAGAAGAGAAAGAGGTTGGTCTTTGTTTTGTTGTTGATTGATTGTTCAAAGCGACCAATAGACAGGCGAGTTTTGATGTCTCTCATTTGGAGCCAGCGTCTCCGCAGTGCTTCAGTGCACTGCAGTCCGGCACTCGAACAGTGGAGTGTGGCGGAAGTGATAAGGGGCTGACAGATGATGCTATTGTTGCATTGAGGTCACTGACACTGAGTGGCTGCTGCTTCGGCTCCAGATGGACAAGGGCTGCATGAAAAGTTGGCAGCAGAGGGGAAAGGGGACTAATAAGAGATGCTCCGCGAACAGGTTAGAAAGATGCAGCCAATCGTCACTTATTAACAACCTCTTATAATTATAAAATGGCACCCGTACTTCCATCCATTAAACTCAATGCCGTTGTCTTCCAGGCTGTACCGGTTTTCACCAACTCAATGGACGATCCATTCAGGATATTGGGTTCTAACATTCCTAACCACGCGTGGTCCAGCTAAAGCCCAGTAAATACTCCTGAATTCCATCCCATTTCCATTCCCTAGTTGCCTACTAAAAGCTGCATGGCCGGGTTTGAGGCGGCCAGGCGAAAGCCGCGGGGGGGGGGGGGGCTTGGGTAAGGTAGGGCAGGCTTGGTATAGAAG
>JABFAI010000120.1:0-83812 GCA_013266175.1 Fusarium gaditjirri | reverse complement strand
AGACAGTATATTAATAATATAAGATATAAAGTGATTAGTAGCTATAAAGATAAAAAACACCTCTATTAAGCTATTTCGATTAAGAATAGTATTATTATTAAATAGTAGCTATATATTTAATCTAAAGTTAGATATTCAGCCTTATCTGCATAGCCGGCTGTGCGGAAAGCACGTGACTCTAATCGCACAGGCGGCTATGCGGGTATGAGTGCCCCGAGGCATTGATGATGCTATGTCAGCAATTTAGACTCTGGTGAATATAGACAATTGCCCGGAGCGGGCGGTGAATTATTGACACTGATACGTGAAATGGCTGGGCTCCCATGCAAATTCACAGTAATGCATGGATGAGGGCATTTTTGGCGCCTCTGTCTCACATCTAACATTTTTCTATGATGTATCAGTGATTTGCGAAACTACATCTCCACCTGGTTACTCCGATGGAATAATAATCTCCTAGCATTTCCGGAAGCAAAAACCTGGATCTCATCATCATCAAGAACCCCTTGCTTCCGAATCATTTCCAAGTATTCTCTGCCAAGCTTATTATCACTGAAAGGATAATCAACACTAAACATAATTCGTTCAAGAGGCATGTTCCCCAAAAGACATCGCAAAGAGTGCACGTCAAACATTCCCGAAGTCGTGACCCAGATGTTGTTATGCATCACCTCACTAAACCCACGTTCCATGCCAAAGAATGCGGTGGCTTTGTTGATCCGATCAAACATGTAGGGTAAAAGCTCTCCAGAATGCCCGATGATGATCTTGAGCTTAGGGTGGCGGTCGAATGTCTTGCTGGCCATTAGGCGCAGAATGGTGTTCGCAGTGCTTGCATGCCATCCGAATGCAAAGGCGCCAAGGGCAGTCGCTGAGTTGCTATCTGACTGTAGATTGCCGCCTGAGTACAAAGCCTCCTTTGTTTTTTGACTCGGCCACGCGGGATGTATGTAGATCGGCACGTCCAGCTCCACTGCCTTTGCCCAGAGTATATCATACTCACGACCGTCGTAGAAGTTCCCGTCGGAATGATTGTCTATCAGCGCTCCGACGAACCCATACTCTCTGATACATCTTTCAAGCTCAGGCGCTGCTGCCGCGGGATCACTCATCGGTAGAGTGGCAAAGCCAGCGAAGCGAGATCTATTCGCTCGGACAGTTGCAGCAAGCTGATCGTTACAAGCCATTATAGTCTCTGCTGTGAGAAAGTTTGTTGGAGTGTGAGACAGGACTTGAACCACTACATTGTTCTCATCCATGTTCCTGATTCGTTCGTCATCGAGGTCGACGAGCTTGTTGATGATACTGGCAGGAAACGCATGAATTGGGTCATCCGTAGCTGCCTCTGACGATTGTGCCGCTCGAGAGACAAAATGCTCTTCAAGCGTAATACTCATTGTAGTATTGTATTGCTTGCTAAGTGTTAATCGACAAAGTGCTCATAAAGGTCGAAGCTCGAATAAAACAGTGCAAATAACTTTACAATTATAACTAAGAAAAAGTTCAAAGACTGAGAAGTAAGGAAGGAAGACAACCCATTCCATCATCTAGTATACTTATAAGTTGTTCGGAGATCTCGGATTAAACGTCATCATCCACTTAGGTCAAACTTGACTGCTTAAGTCCGCCTCGGTGCCGGTTCGGCAAATAAAATTACACTCCTAAATGATGATAATATACATCTAACTCAGGCCTTGTTGGTAGTATTTGACAGATGTTGGTATGTTTCGTAGGTTTTTAGTTTCCTTACAAGGCATTTGGGCTAAATTGCACCTCAAGGTGATCCTTATGAATTCGGCCGCGACTCACTTCGAGAAGTCCCAACCTCACAGCGAGATCACCCCAATAATTTTCCTTATTTCTTAAAAACAGTAGCTCAAAGCCTAGTGATATAAATGACACTATTTTCCTGTACTTTCGAAATCCGATCAATCCCTGACCATCACCATACCGCCTTTCCAATCATGCAGCCCTTCAACCTCCACCTTGGTCACCTCAGCAAATCCATATCTCGCATAAAGCTTCTCCAGACCAGCTAGACTAACGAGCCAAGCCGCAGAGTCGTCATCATCCACCTTCTCAAGTCCATCTTCAAGGAGCATCTTGCCAAGGCCCTCTCCTTGCAGAACTGGGTCGACACCCAGCATAGAAAGGTAGTGCGCTTTTTGCCTTTGCGGGGAGTCCAGTACATGCGGCTCAACAGCGGAAAATGCTTGCTCAAAGGTTTCCATGTTGTTCTTATTGAGACCTTGGACTGGGAAGAGATAGTCTTGGAGGTCGAGGAAAGCGTTGACGATTGACCTGATCCAGAACGCTGGTAAGATTAGCAGATATTCGAAAGAGATAATCTACACAAACTTACAGGGAGAGAGGAGCTTTTGAGTAAGTGTTAGAGGTTGAGTTGGTCGCTTCCACCACGATAGGCCGACGGGATGATCATGCTTATCAACCGCGACAGTCAGTGAATACCCAGGCGTCCAGTACCGACGCTGAAATCTCCGACAAGACCATGTAAAGAAAGACAAAGGATCTTGTCTCCTCGTAGGGAAGAAAAAATCGATCAGTGGTTCGTTGCCAAATGATGCAGCATAAATCCGTGTTGTGGCTGAAACATCAAAGAAGGTTCCGGGCCGGATGCGATATTTCGGCGCGGGATCTGAGGATTCGGACATGATAAAACGATGCTGCCAGTTTTTGTTTCTTTGAAGTTTTGGTGATAGAGAACAGAGGTTCTGACAGCGAACAACGAAATAACCTGCTCGATATTGGGCAGCATGGAGTTGATACGTAGCTATCTGTTTCAGGCCGGCATGACTCAATTTTTCTCCCGGGATCATCAGGCGGAACTGATCCGACTAGCTTGATACATGCTCCACTTCATTTGCCAGATCATCAATATTTCGGTAGAAGCGGTCAAAAAGACCTGTGAGAAGCTTATACTGTACATGACGCTTTTCCTTGCGATGAAGAGTAATCTCATTGTTTATTTTACTCTATGGAGGTTGGTGGTATCAATGGATCTTGGAAGGATCATGGTAAAGCTCAGTATTCTAGACCGCCGCGATCGCTTATCAAAGCTCCACTTGGGCTTGACGGGCCTCATAAAACCCGCATGACCAAGCTACTTGGTCTCTCACCACGCATCATCAGAAAAGCGTTGGCAATGTCACAAGATCTTGTTCTCCCGCGCCCAGGGGCGAGTTACAAGCCTCAGCCGCCAGTTGCGGGACCGACAGAGGCCGCTTTCGTTGAAACATTCGGAGCGCTACTGCCAGCTGCTCAGTTCCTTCAGACTCCCCGCGGCAAGGCTGCGTATTACGAGATCACACCTTCATTTTCTAAGGATGGTACGGCCGATATTGATAGAGTGGTCTTCATCCATGGCGTTCAGACCCCAGCGCTGGGCATGCTCCCCCTGGTCCGCGTTCTTGAGAAGTCGTTTCCGGCGGCGCACATGGTTCTAATTGATCTCTGGGGCCACGGATTGAGCGATACACCTGTTATTCCGCACGAAGCATCATTGTTTCACCAATTAATTGACGATCTACTGGATCACCTGAGCTGGCCGTCTGCTCATCTCGTCGGCTTTTCCTTCGGCGGAGCCACTACTATCAGCTACGTTGCCTCTAGGCCGTCGCGTGTCAAGAGCTTCACTCTCGTCGCCCCCGCAGGCCTTCTGCAACTATCCATGTTCACACCCGAAGAGCAGGCCTGTCTTAAGGGAGATGACGAAGATGCAGCAAAGAAGTGCGTGTTGAACATTTTAGAAGGCGGTGACCTCGTTGTGCCAGTAGATTGGAAACAAAGAGTAGCCAACGGTGAGGTCGTTGCAGAGGCAGTGCGCGAGTGGCAGATGCGCAAGCACCCGGGACATACAGCTTCTGTCGTTGCGATCTTCCGAGACGGTGGTGTAATGGACTCACATGCTCACTTTGATGAGGCGGCGAAGACGGGAATTCCATCACTCGCTGTGCTTGGTGAGCTGGATAGCTTGTGCAGCAAGGATCAGCTGAATGGGCATGGGTTTGAGAATGTTTTTGTTGTTCCACAAGCTGTGCATAGTGTTGTGAGGGATCAGGCTGAGGATGTTGCTAACCTCATCGGAGACTTCTGGAAGAAACTAGAGAAACAATAGATGGAAACAGAGGCGATAGTGTCACGGAACAAAATCGGAGCAACTCTCAGCATCACCAAGCCTCCTGGCACTTGCCTCCCTATTGAAGTCACTCTAGAGCCAGACTTTGTTTGACTACACGATGTTGACGCTGTGAAGACCGGGGTCTAGATCCCAAAACTCACACCACTTTGAAGCCTTTTCGTCAATAGTGCCATTTATAGTTCCTCTACTTTACTAGCCACATGGCCATGTCATGCTAATAGGCTGGCGTAAGTCAGTACACATGACAACATTCCAGTTGAAGGGTCGTAATAGTCTCGAAGATTCAACGCTTTAGCATCCAATTGGACAACAAAGTATTTCCTCTTCATACATCTCGTATCACAATGACTGCCGAAACAAGTTATAATCTGCAAGGTCCTCATCCCCGATACTTTCATCAAGCATCTCCAACTACTTATCTTTATTGTTATATCATCCTGACCAAATTAAAACCCATAATGCCTGTCACTGAGATCAAAAGCCAAGACGACTATGACACACTCCTTAAGAAATATAAAGTCGTCATCATCAATGCAAATGCTTCATGGGCTGGCCCCTGCAAGGCTATGAGCCCTATTTACGACAGGCTCTCCAACCAAATCCTTTACAATCCAGAATACTTGCTCCTCGCCAAACTTGACATCGACGACGTATCCGATCTTGCCGACAAGCTTGATGTTCAAGGTGTCCCATTTTTTATGGCCTATGAGAACGGAAAGAGGAAGGATAGTATCATGATGCCCAGTCCGAATGCTCTCCAGAAGTTTCTTGTTTCGTGGTCTGACAAGGCTCACGAGCTGGAAAAGGAGCCAGAAAAGAATTGATTTCACGATTTGCAGGACATCCTTTCAGAGAGAATGAAGTAAAGGCCTTGGAGACTCTGAGTTACTCAACTACATTGGTGGAAAGAATGAATTCCAACGTGATCATATTGTTAGATTCCGTCTAGCTTGGAGTTATTTATGTTGTTTTCAATATTGATAGAAAACGGGTATGAACTGAAGTGAAGGTCTCTTGCTTCAGATCAAATATTAGTCATGCGTTTTTCCCCCATGTAGCGTTTGTGGTTGCTTGGGTGGTTATGCCTCCGGCTATCCAAGTTGAGGTTACCGATATCTTATCTTATCTTATCTTATCTCTTCGTATCTATAGGCCCGGCATGCCAAACGGTCGTCGTAAAACCATTCACCGCCATTTGAAGAGAGCCGACGTCAAAAGCACGCAGACAATGACATTATTCGTCATGTCGGGGCTTGACAGCTCGTCTTACCAACGCTTTATTGTAAATTCTTGGCAAATGCCTTGAAAGTCAAAACGTGCATAATTAAACTGAGACTCTAATTCCAACCCTGGTCCTTCAAAGCAGGGATAAAACTTTCAGCTCTCCACCAGCTGAATAACCGCATCAACAGTTTCCTCAGCCGCTGTAGCAAAGAACGCATGGCTCGCCTTTTCGACAGTCACTTTTCTGTCGATCCCTCCTACAGCCGCATACATCTCCTGTCCCGCTGGGGGCACAACACGATCAGCCCCGCAGATGACATAGCCTGCCTTTCCGTTATAATTCTCATCTGTAAGCGGAGAATAAGAAATAGGCGTGTTCATGCTATTCAACGCTTGATCCTTTAGCAATGAGATATAATAATCCGCTTCTGTGTCGGGAATGTCGTGATACATTGTTTCCTTTGCCCCTGTGAATTTGACCCAGCCCGTTGTCTCCTGAGAGAATTAGAGTTTGTTAGTCTGTGGGGTTCCTGCGGCACAGCGGGGATGTTGAATCACGTACGTTGTATTCAACCCATGGAGGAAGATTCTTTGCGTCTGTGCCCATCATGTCCAGCGTAGTTTTTCCTTCAACAGGCGTGACAGCCGAGACGTAGATCAGGGCAATTACACCACCTTTCTTACCTGCTTGTTCCCGCTCTTTCTTGCTTAAGCCTTGGACAGCCTGTGAACCATACATCCCGCCATAAGAATGCATCAACACAACGATATCCTTGCTATCCTCGATAAGCGGGAGCAGGAGTTTCCTTCGCAAGGATTCAGCATCGTCTTGGCAAGTGGCGTTTGCGTCATGTAACCCCGGTGCATTCTGACTGACGAATTGGTATCCCCTATGCGTGAAGATTTTCCTTATGGGCTCGAATGACTCGATGGTATGCCATGCACCCGGCACAGCCAAGACAGTTGGAGACATGATGAAAAGCAAAAAGAGTGAGTGACAATGCAGCCGCACAGATGATGTGTTGGTGGCGCAACGCAGATTTATAGTCAATGGCTCACCAATCCGTGTCCGTATGCATGCCAATAATTAGCCTGGCTCTCACGAAACCGCTCTCTGACAGAGACGCCGAGAATCATGTAATTGCAGGGTCTTTCCACAAATAGTAAACCGACATTAGCATCGCGACCGAGTCATTTACCCCACAATACCCTGGCTTTCGGCCGACTCATGCTAATCTTGATACCCAATTGAATTGGGCAATACCCCCGAAGATCATCAAACTAGCTATGCCATATCTACTCCAAGGACCTTGTAGCCTAATGTTAGTTCCCCTTCAACAGTTTCCTCTTCGTATCAGCTAGCAATATGGCTGCCGATGGAGGTAATGTGGCCTACGATGAGGCTTTTCTCGATGAGAGTCGACAGAATGAGGTTTATGCGACGCATATCGCATTCTTCGTCCTGATGATGATTATTGTGCCGTGTCGGTTCCTTTCATCGAGGTTGACGAAGAAGACGCTATCTTGGGACGATTGGCTTGCATACTTTGCAGCTGTAAGTCGTCATACTCTCAAAACTGGAAAATCTAACGCTTTGGACAGTTCAATACCGTCGGAGTCTTCATTACCAGTATGCTCTGGCTTCGATTTGGCTTGGGCAGGCATCTTGCGTGGGTCATGCAGGACAATCCAAAGAATATTGAAAACTTCTTCAAGGCTATCATGGCCAACGAGATTATGTACACTACGGCATTGGCATGTGCGAGATTATCACTTGTGGCGTTTTTCTACCATATTTTCGGCGTTTCGAGCATGCGATATTTCCTCCATGGATTCGTCTTCTTCATCATTGCATGGGCTATCTCGACAGTGAGGCTCACAGCCAACAGATTTTCGCAGGCGGTGCTGACATGATGTAGTATGTTCCTTCGATTCGAACATGCTGGCCCATCTCGAGCTTTTGGGATGGCACGAACCAGAACTGTATTGATCTTTCGAAATTTTACGTCGGAGTCGCCATTGGTGGTATCATCACTGACATTGGGCTGATGATCGTTCCCTTACCATATATCTGGGCCTTAAAGGTACCGTTGTACCACAAGATCTTGATCGCGATCATGCTGGTCTTTGGTAGTTTGTAAGTTTTCTCTTGGCTAGAGTGATTCATCATACTGATTTACGAAGTGCTTGCTTTGTTACTATCATCCGCCTCACCAAGGTCATTACCGTCGATCTGACAGACCCAACCTGGGGTTCTGTAGATCTGATGATCTGGACCGGCATGGAAGTCTACAGGTATGCCTTACTTGCCGAGTCCTCTTACACCTCAGCATACTGACTGCTCAGCGCCGTGATCTGTTGCTGCCTCCCAACAATGCGGCCCCTCGTCAAATTTGTCTGGAAGAAGCTCGGCCTGAAGCAATTGAGTTCAACCGACAACACAGATCCATCCAAGCCTACATCAAATGGAACTGGCATGTGGGGAAATAAGTCCCGTCAGAGCTCACGACATTTAACAGACGGCGTTCTTGCATCGAATACAGACGAGGTGGAATTGACAAAGCATGCTTACTATGAACTGCATTCAGATAATGCTCACGGTCGATCGCAAGACTCGATCGCGGTGCATCAGCGAGTTTGAACATAGAGTTACTCACAAAAAAGGAGATCAAAATCGGTAGACAGTACGAGCTGTTGTCTTAGAATAGGTATAAATCGAGCATTCATTGTTAAACGCTTTTTTTTCTTGGTGATCTGAATCACTTGAGGCCGGACTGTCTAAATACCGAGAAGTGGGGCACCGGTCCCGAACTACATGCCCCGTCCCGTCCCTAGCCCGATCTCATCGTCGGCCCCGAAACTTGTCTTTTCGGGCCTTGATCATCACTGTTGATCGGAACTACAAATGGCCCGATCTCCCCATCACATAGCAGCTCATTCTATCCACAAACTCATCTCTTATACAGAAAATATGCCAACTACCGAAGAAACATCCGTCGTGATCGTTGGAGGTAGCCTTGTAGGCCTTTCAACAGCCCTCTTCCTCTCCCATCTCAACGTCCCCACCACCTTAATAGAGCGCCACCCCGGTAGTTCTCTTCATCCTCGCGCAATTGGCTACACTGCCCGCACAGTTGAATTTCTCCGCACCGTGGGCGTTGAGTCCAAACTCAAAGGCATACAATGGTCCGGGGGTCCTCCCCGCCGTATCGTTGTTGAAAGTCTTGCTGGAAAGTGGAATAGAGAACAAGGCTGGACGCAAAAGCCTAAAGGTGGACCGCCTGTATCTTTTACCGACTATTCTCCTACTGAAGGTGTTGCTATCGCTCAAGATGTCATTGAACCTGTTTTGAGAGATCGCGCGAGGGAGCTTGGTGCGGATCTTAGACTAGGCTTCACTGTTACGGGGTGGAGTCAAGATGATGACGGTGTTACAGTCAAAGCAACTGGAAATGACGGTGAAGAAATCCATGTCAAGGCAAGTTACATGGTCGCATGCGATGGCAACCGAAGCCGTATCCGAGAAAGTCTCGGTATCCAACGTCATGGTGTTGGCCTTCTTCGCAAGCTCCAGAGCATCATGTTCAGATGCGAACCTCTTCAACATTTCCTCGATCACGGCTACAGTCAATTCCAGATTGAAGGTCGCGAAGATGGTTTCGAGGCTTTCATGACCACTTATGGTGGCGGGCGATGGATGCTAGCTTGGAACCAAGAAGTCGACGACCCCGAAGCTGTTCTAGACGACGCGACCCAGCACGACATGATCCGCAAGGCTTCGGGCGTACAAGATCTCCGCGATGAGGACATTAAACTCATCACCACCGGTAAATGGGACATCGGTGGTCTCATCGCGGATAAGTTCTCTTCTGGTCGTATCTTCCTTGCTGGCGATGCAGCTCATGCCCTCCCTCCGAACCGTGGCGGTTACGGAGCAAACACCGGTATAGCCGATGCACATAACCTTGCATGGAAGCTCGCATCAGTGCTTCGCGGCGAATCCTCGCCAGAGCTTCTTGATACATATGACGTTGAGAGACGACCTGTCGCAGATGTCCGTCACGACCAGATATTTGCAAGGGAGGACTACAAGCGGTATGTCGTCGACAAGGAATGGCCTGGAAAGAATGTCGAGGTTATGGATGATGCCGCGATGGAGTTCGGCTATTTCTACAATTCAAAGGGCATCATCGGTGGTCCTGATGGATCTGTGCCCGTGAAGAGACCAGATGAATGGAACGGACAACCGGGTACTCGAGCACCTCATGTCCCTTTGCAGGGAGACCAAGTCTCAACGCTAGACTTTTTCGGCACAGCCTGGGTCGTCATCTCAAAGGACAAGAACTGGCGCCAGCTTGTCGCAGAGGTATCTAAAGCGAACAACGTTAAGATCACGTTTGTGCATATTGGAAGCAGTGTTACGGAGAAGAATGAGGGGGACTTCGATACGTTGTTTGGTTTGGAGGCCAGCGGCGCTTCTTTGGTTCGACCCGATGGGTTCATTGCTTGGAGAACGAAGAAGTGGCCAGCGGAACCACAGGACGATTTGACGCACGCGATGGTCCAGAGTGCATTCTCGCCGAAGCACACGAGTGGGTTACAGTGAGGGTTCTTGGTTTTAGCTAAGCAATTTATGCTTAAGCTTGGGGCTTTAGGAAAAATAGCAATTGTAGGTCAGTTTTCATAGATAGAATTCCCGATTCCTGATTATGTAGAAGGAGACTCCGTCCGAAGAAGCAAAACAGATCCATAGGAACAGTGACTGTAATGCTGAATAAATACCACATTCAATTTCCAACTTAACAGTTCTTGATTCAAGAAGCAGTAATTATGCGTGAATTTCTTGATCCAATAGCCAGCATGTGCGTATAGCCAGAGCATATACAGACACTATCGTACATAGTTATCCCAACCACTAATTAAAAGGCCGGCAATAGTAGACTGTCTCAACAGTCCAGCCGTCGACGGTATACAACACAACAGGCTTACCAACAGGCCCAGTGCGCTTCCAGCAGTTATACATATGGTACCCATTGGTGCCCGTGCCAGCCCATGCATTCTATCATGCTTGCTAGCCGCGTCCGCAAAGATGTTTGACGTGAAGGACACGCCAGTGCCAAAGGTACCTGAGGTTCCAGTCAACTTCTTGCTTTTTCAGGCTAGAGGGAACAAGAACTTACCCTTTACGGCTTGACCTTCCCAAATGATGTGGCTTCCGTGGGTGACGTCGACGTAGTCGTTGGGACGAGAGCCTCCAGTTCCGCCTGTTGCATCATGTCCGTCGGCATAGTATGCCATTCCGCTGGAGATCTCGTTGCCTCTCCAGGAGTTTACGAGGTAGAGTGTGTCTGCAGCAGTGGCGATGCCAACGAGGGCAGAGGCCAGAAAAGCGGTGATCTTCATAGTATTGTGGATAAGGTTGGATGGGCGGAGTTGGATACTCCGATATCTCTTGGCGAAAACACCACATATTTATATAATACGAGAATGCATATTTTCGCAAAAGGACCAAGTCGTAAACCAATAACTCACGGTTAGACTGACCGCTTAGGTCGCCTCCATCCAACATTATCCCATTTACGATATTGCAAGTGCTGACATCAGCGACCTTTACTGAATCGCGAAGCTGCTCCACTTAGCTGAAAGTTGGGTTGGCTATTAGTCGGCCAACCCCTGGTATCACTAGAACTTCTGCGCTGCAAGTAATACAGATCTAAGAAGAATGCGGTGACAATTATCGAGGCTCGGGCCGCCGTTTCATGCTTAGCTTACCTAATTAGGCAGGACTTGCGTAGTGATTGGTGCTATTTCACACGACGGTAATTTGCCTGTAAGATTCACAACAAGGACCTCCATGCTTCCACGATGGTTATTAATATGTTTCAAATTCGACGGGCGCAGCCAGAAGGACTACAAAATAAGGTCTGTAATTAAGCAAGTCAAACTCATGGCGGTGTACCCAACTATAGGGTCTTGTCACCCGTTAATCCGTTTCGCCTATGCTACTGGATGGCGCGCTATGAGGGCCGAAAAACGCGCTGGTAGAATTGTGACCGGAAAGGGTAATTCAGGTCTTTGGTTTGAATGCTCAAAGCCTCGAGTGAAAGGACCAGGTATGGCTACGAGACCCTCTAAAACCTCGTTCAGCTGAGGATGAGCTCAGTCCCAACACAGTCATAGCTTTTACCTCGACTGACGGCATGGCCGTATGCTAATGTTCCCATCTCGTATTGCTAATCAGAAGAGGGAGGCGATTTTGGCCATGTATCCCAGTCCACTACATCCTCCCATCGAAGAACTTCGTCATCATCATCACCATGATCCTCACCACAATCCTCGCAATAATGCACTTCCCTTCTTCCTTTTCGCCTCCGGTTCGCTTGCCTTGTCTGCCTTGCCTGTCTCGCCTGTCTCGCCTGTCTCGCCTTTTCATCATTGTGCTTCTTACGTGCCCTCACTCCCCATTGCTCCAACTCGTTGGGGTAGCATATACACCAGAGCGCAACCTCCCGTGCCGCCATGGCGTCTTCCAGCGCATCGTGAGCGTCGGAACCCTGTCGGATACGAAGGTTTAACAAATCTGCACAGAGGGATCTGAGACTCCATCGACGACCGAAATTAGCCTCTGTTCCAAACACCGCTTCTGCTGTGACAATGGCGGTATCAAAAATATTTTCATGTGATACCCGTAGACTTTTGAAATCTTGCTGGAGAGATTGCCCGACCACTACTGTTTCTGTGTTGATATGCTTGAACAGCTGTTTTCGTGCTGCTTCCCAGCCATAGAGGACTCTTCCTTGGGATGCAGCTATGGAAAGTGTTGCCGGCCGGATGCCATGAATGTTTGTGCGCCAATCAATGATGGGTTTATGAGGTTTCACAAGGGAATGAACCAAAACTTCGCCAGTAAAGAAGTCGATAACGCACATGGATATGATTTCACTATCGCCGTTTCTGACTCCCGCCATTTCGCAATCGAGAGCGACGGCTTTTCTTTTGGGCTCCAGATAGCTTGGATGAGGACTCGTAATCCTTTCTTTCATGATGGCGGCTTGTCTTCTGTTCTTGCTATTTTCCTGACCCAGAAAGTAGCCCTCCTTTTTGAGGCGCTCTACAGAATGACATTGGAGAATTAGACGATTGTAAACATCCGACATGTCGAGTAGCGGGAATGTTCTGTAGTTCTGGTTTCTGAAGAGATATCCCAGTACAGGCACAGGCGTTGGATCCCTTAGCTCATGGTCTTGAGCTGGGGGTGTTTCTGGCAACTCCCCATGTTTTGATTCATTGTGCTGGGCCAAAGCTTGTGTGCTGCAGAACCATCTGATACAGTGCCTGCAACACTGATTGCTCTGATGATTCGCATCCAAGCAGTGTTTCGCGAGTTGGGAATGAGTTTTGAAAGAAACGGAGCATATTTTACAACATCGCTTACTATTTTGGTCAACTTTCGCCATTTTAAAACCGTTTGAAAGGAAGAGAGTGAAGTGATAGAAGAGGAGAGGGGGACGGCATGTTATGATGTTACTCCACCTGGTAGGCCTCCTGCATTATGAGTTGGCAGAGCGCATGCAGATGGTGGTTGAGTAAGACACAAAGAGAGCTGCTACATAGCTCAAACCAGTAACAGCAGATGAGATTTCGCGCCGATTAGAGATGGGTTGCTGGAACTTCCTGAAAGGGTTAGAGTAAAGATCAGTGTCATAGTGAATGGAATGGCCGACCTCAGTAAATGAGAATTTCTAAGACGAAACGGGAGTATTAATATAGAAGAAGTCATAAGTATAACCAAACTATACGTAAAATCTCTTGTATTATTATTACGTCTAGGACTGTTGCTTGACTTGGTGCGGGGTTTGAAAAGCCTCCTCAAAGGCCAACCAACAAGCTTCCACTATGTGTACGCCTCACCAATCTTCTTGTTCTAAGGACCCGCAGGAGGCCGGCCGCTGTTGCATTTGTTACGATTAATTGGCTGCAATGGCCTGAATATTGTCATGGTGGTCAGCCATAGGACTTGCGCATCAATGCATATGCATCTGCACTTCACTCTTGTCAGTGGCGTATGATATCAGCATCTGCTCTACTACAAGACTGGGGTTTTCCCCGTCCTGACCCTCCTTGCGACGTTTCAGTCAAATATTCATAGTTAAATCATCGACCTCACCTACCCCTACAATGACCAAACTCATCTCAAGACCTTCAAGCCTGCAGCTGATGGAACGCAATGATGACCACTCAGAATCGATCAAACTACTAGAGCATGTGGAACGTAGTCTGACCGGCAACTTCGAGCGAATGCATCAGCAAGTTGAATATTTACAAAGCACGGTAAACAATCTCCTAGCAGATAACACAGCTTTAAAGACTCAACTATCAACAAAAGTTGAAGAATCAATATCCTTACGTCAAAGGATTTGTCTTATGAATATGGAAATACAAACATCGCTCATTGAAAAGAAGGCAATGGCAGAAGATGTTGAAAAGCTACGAAAACAGATTGCCGACTCTCCGCCACAAATGCTTGAATCAACACGAAGAGGCATCATCCTCAGCAAACTGCTATCCAGATCACAATCTATCTCTGAGGATTTCGACGAAAAGCGAGATAATGGGCCACTTGATATCAAAGTTGAGATTGCGGAGTCTGACGTAGACAGTCCTTTGGACAGTATCCTCAGTGCCTATGAGGCTCGAAAGCTGTTTCATTCCTTTCAGGATTGGTTTGAAGAGAAGGATCTGGATTCAGTATCATTGCGGCGCTGCGAAGTGTGTCGCAAGATGAGGTTTGAACAAGCCGCGAACAATAATTCATACCCTTTAGTCGACGAATTCCCAACAAATCTCCAACGGCCTACCACCTGCACTACTTCGGTCTGCTCTATTTGCTATCATAAATCTGTTCTCAAATCTATACAAGGGCTAACTGAGACCTGGTGGGAAATATTGGGGTCAACGATCCTGATACCGTGTCCATGCGGTCACTGCTCTGCTAAAATCGCGGTTGGGGAAACTTGGAGTTTGCAGAGACTTCTTAGACAGACGAGAGCACCGGATGCGGAGACTACATTGAGAATGTAGGCTCATCCAACGGAACCCAAAGTGATATCGCTAACTTTTATTACATAGATATTATACAGCACAGCATCTTGTGTCAATACTCGATAGCCTGGATCCAAAGCCAACTTTGGAAGCACGTCAAGTAGCCAAGCGCCTGCATCAGCACCTAATATCGGCCGGCATTATGAAGCCGCTGTTTGGTCTTACGATCTCGGAGCTACACACTCTCAATAAAGGCAGATCACATGATACGACATTCAACCCTGTCCAGCTCCTCGAAATAAATGGCACCGACAGAGTGTTGCTCATCCCCATTTTCACGCGGCTTCTGCAACTAGAGAAGTCTTCAGTGGAATGCTCTATCTGCTCTGAATCTATCTCTGATATTAATAACGGAACTTCGAACAAATGGGATACTATTTTCAGCGAATATCATGGTGACTGGAAGTGGAAGGTTCTGCCTTTCCCTCGCAAGCTTGAACAGAGGTGTTCTCATATTGTCACCTTCTGCACGGAGTGCTTACAGAACTATATGGAAGCCCAGATTGCTTGTCATGGAAGGGCGGGGTGTCATCTACTTACTTGCCCTTCTATCGATTGCAGTCGGCAACTTGAATACGATGAGGTGAAGCTATATGCACGACAAGAGACCTTTTCGAAGTAAGTACTATTCTAGCAGGTATTGGCGAATGGAGGTGCTAATAGTCCGAAAGATACGATGAGTACTTGACACTAGAGGCCTTGAGCAAGTTGCCTTCTTTTCGATGGTGCCTTGCTGAGAATTGTTCCTATGGTCAGATACATGACCTGATCGAGACTAACCACGTCTCATGCGAGGAATGCGGCTATGAGATGTGCTTCGAGCACCAAACGAAATGGCATGATGATATGACCTGCGAAGAGTTTGACAGCATGAAGGAGAACGGAGACCCTCGGTTCCGTGAAACTCGAGACTGGGTAGATGCCAACACCAAGCAGTGCCCTTCATGCGGAGTTAATGCACAGAAAGGCGAAGGCTGCTTCCACATGACTTGTAAGTCACATCACCAGCAGTCCCACTTGACTTATTCTGACTTCAATGAAAGGTACCCTATGTCGCCATGAGTTCTGCTGGGAATGTCTTGCGAGCTGGAGCGATATCATGCCGAGATCGGGGCAGTACAATCAATCAGCTCATCGAGATGGCTGTTACTTCAGGTCCAGCAATCAACAACCTACGCAGGTTGCCGGGGAGCATTTACCTAGAAGGTAGTAGTGCAAAGACAGAAGTTGCCTCTGTAGTCTTTAGCAAAGAGGCAACAGTTGACGAGTTCAGTATGGATGGCTCATACAAAGAAAGGCGGAACCCTCAATTACCAGTAGGGAGTATATTATCCATGTGTTAAAACGTGTTATGGCGAGGCTGTTTTGAATTCCCACCTTATCACAGAGAGCCTAAAACTGGGGCTTTGTGCAAAGCCATCAGGCACCACCTGATAAATGAAATCATCAATAGAGAAACGCCAAGGTAGGTTATGATTGTAGTGAACATATATTGTGCTCATATAACGGTTTAGCTGGAGTTAGTAACTCAGGCAAGCTGGGTTATGGCTATTGGGCTTCATTCGAAAGGGTGTGAGTGGTGAAACGCTGCGTTTGAGAGGTCTTGTTGGTCCTGGAACCTGCTGCTATTAATAGAAATCTTTGTTGTGAATGTGACACGTGATATTTTGAGCCTCTGGTGAGAATCAGGCTGCGAGTGAAAGTTGCTTGCAGCAGGGCCCAATTTCCTATCCTCCCATTTATCGAAAATTAAAGTGAATCAATGATTCTGAAACCTCAAAATGAGCAATGATGATATTCACCATTTTTGCAGCGAGATACGGCGACAGATTTCGCTCGGCAATACCTACGAACAGCACGTTCCTGGGATTGTGACGGTACCAGATCTGGGAGAAAGATATACGCTCTTGCTTCGACGACTGGAACGACAACTGTCTGGCATGTATTTCCTACTGCCGCTATTGAGGGCTAAACGCTAAATGACGAAACAGGTGGGCTGGACCCGACATACAGCATGAACGCCTCCTACAGCCTCGCTCCGACTCCTCAGGACAGATCCTTATTATGGTACATCCCTAGCTTTTGTGAGCCGTACTCTTATCATTTGGATCCGGAATACATAAAGGAGAGGGCATTGGCCCGTTTTACTCTCCAGTCCACTTTTCCTAATACCTATACCGATGATATCTGGAGAAACCCTTTGCTTTTCTCATGGCTTGGAAGGGAAAGCTCGTCCTTGCTCCTTTTGCAAGGAGACTTTGATTCGGCAAATCGCATGGGGATTTTCGGAGTCAAACTAGCTCAGCATATTGAAGCACGACAACCTGTGGCTTATATACCGATACACATGGTTGAGCAATATGGTGAAGCCAAATCGCCAGACTTTGCGGCGATCGCAATGCTGAGACATATCGTTTTACAGGCTTTGCGTCAATCAAAACTCCCAGAATCAGCTGCTTCTTTAATCGAAATCACAAAATTATCCACTTCTGCAGACACGTCAGGCGATTGGCTTGATATTCTTGAGAGGCTGGCACCAAACATTTCGAGACTCAACATTATTTTGCATTTCGGAACCAGCCAAATCAGTGCAGATACTCTTACTTGGCCGCAAAGGTTTCAAGCGATTTTTGAGAATATCCAAAGAGAATCACCACAAACGGTGATTCGAGTAATGATAGCCACCTGTCGGCCCGGCATGGGTTTGGGGATTCCAACCATCTTAGTCAGACGACCAACTTTGCTCAACTATTCTTCAACTGTTTCCACCGGGAGGAGGAATTTGATTCCCGAGAACATCATTTCCCTCCCTATATCGGATAGTATTGAAGGAAAGTCTAACACTGAAGTTCTTGGCGAGAGAACAGCGGTTCAAGCACATGTTGATTCTAATTATACAACGGCTTCAGGCCTTTTAGAGTGGAGGCCTGCTGATAAGAACACCACCCATACCGCCAAACCCGAAAGTCGTCAGGATTTTCGTGTGGCCATCTTCTGTGCTCTTGTCCTAGAGTCTGATGCCGTCATATCTCTTATGGACCAACAATGGGACCGAAAGGAATATGGAAAGGTAGTCCTGGATCCCAACTCTTACACCCTGGGAGTACTGGGAGCGCACAACGTTGTTCTCATCCATTTACCAGGCACGGGAAAAGGCGTTGCTGCCAGCGCCGCCTCTAGCTGTCGAATCAGCTTCCCAGGTATTAGGCTAGCAATGGTTGTAGGTGTATGCGGTGGCGTACCGTTTGGACCGCGCAATATTGAACGGATTTTGGGAGACGTGGTCATTAGTGATGGACTCGTGCAATACGACTTTGGTCGACAATTCCCGAATGATTTCAAGCGGAAGAGAAACCTCCATGACAGCCATGGCAGACCAGATTCCGAGATTAGGAGCTTTCTCGCTAGGCTGGGGGGTCGCGAAGCTCGCCGGAAGGTTCTCACAGTAGCCCAAGGATACCTTCTATCCTTACAGGCCACTGAGTGTGCATTTGGTGCAGCCCTTTATCAGTACCCAGGCGCCGAAGACGATGTCTTGCACGAGCCTTTATATCTACACAGGCATTTACAATCTGCAACATGTCCCGAATGGGAAACGACGTGTGGCGCCGTTGGAGCTTGTGACCTGGCTCGGACACTGGACTGCCAGCAACTCAATTGTGGCTTCAGCCAGTCAATTCCGCGACAGCGTCTGAATGGGTCTTTGAGAGACATCTCACAAGGTCCCTCGCAAAGTCCAGAACTGCACATTGGTACAGTAGCGTCGGGAGACAAGGTCATGAAGTCGGGGGTAGAGCGCGATAAAGTAGCGAAGGAAGAAGGGGTCATTGCATTTGAGATGGAGGGTGCCGGTATTTGGGATCAGTTTCCATGCTTGATCATTAAGGGAATTTGTGATTATGCGGACTGTCATAAGAGCAAGAAATGGCAGTATTACGCAGCAGCAACGGCTGCTGCCCAAATGAAAGCAGTCTTGGATGAGTGGGACTAAGTAACGAATCTTGGAACTTGAAGCTGCTCAAGCCTCTTCACCAATAGCAACAGCGGTCGTCTTATCATAAACTATCATGTAAACAGCGCGGTGCATCTAGTCCCTAATTCGTCATTGACCCATCATCTCTCCCGCCTGTCTCTACAGATAGCATCGGCTGAGAAGCCATCATTCAGCTCGTTTAGATAGTCGTCAAACTTTTTCGCTTCGTTCATCACATCCTTCAGGTGATGGAATTGCAGTGCCTCTGTGCGATACAATGCGAGTTGACGGGCAATTGAGAGGGCATTGCGAATCTCTCTCCCGTTGAGTTCCACCTGGGAAAGTTCGCCAAGGTGTTTTCTCAGATCAGAGATATCCATTCCATATCCGATCAACGGAATCTGTTGAGACTGAGATTTTAGTCCCGACTCGACAGTTTTCTGGAACTGGTCAAGATGTTTGAAAAAGT
Source organism: Fusarium gaditjirri (assembly GCA_013266175.1). NCBI lineage: Eukaryota > Fungi > Ascomycota > Sordariomycetes > Hypocreales > Nectriaceae > Fusarium > Fusarium gaditjirri. The sequence continues at coordinate 64,885 of JABFAI010000120.1, read as the reverse complement.
TTTCCCAAATTTGATACCGCTCTGCCTGACCAAGATTCTTATATCGTAGACTCAGTTGGATTCGGGATCGAAAGGCTTCATCAAAGATACCCACACGGTTGCTCGTTAATATCAAAATCCCTGGTATGGTCAGATGAGATCGGGTATGATTCTGTATGTTCTTACCGTCATAATACTCCAAAACGCGGAGAAAGACTATACAGGAAATAAGCACACAACTTGATCACAACTGTACACTGTACTAACCAGAGACAAGGGCATTCCTTTCGAGATTGACCAAGGACCTTTGTTCTAGGAATACATCCGCCTCGTCGAGTAGTACCACTATAATAGCATAAGGTTTGAGTTCAGTGCTAGGGTGGAATAGTATAAATAAATACCGCAGCCCCATGTTTTTCCAAGGTAGAGGACAACTTCTAAGTACTAGTTGAAGTTAGAGAATTATAAACATGAGTATAGGTGATCCGAGAGCAAACCTTTTCCACATCCTCCGCCTTCGTCCCAATGTCACCGCATGTGACCCTATACAATGGTCGTTTCGCAATCTCAGCAACGCTGGAGTTGGAGCAAATCAGAGATATTTCTAGCGGGACATACTGGAATACACATACCTCTCCGCTGTAAGAGTCTTGCCAGTGCCAGGACCACTATTATGCATCAGTATATTTTTTGACAATGGCCTTGCGTATCGCACCCATGGAATAGCATGAACAGGCCATTTCCTTTTCCATGTATCAAATCAGCATTGGCTTTGTTACCCAATTGATTCATCACTACAGCTTTGATAAGCTCTTTAGTAACTTTACTAACAACCAGGTGGTCAAATGCCTGGTGATTCCATTTGACCTCTCTAAGCGTGTGGACATCGAGGGTAACTAGACAAAAGAATTAGTATGCTGATAATTTCTATGGGCCTCTTAGGGGAGTAATCGCACCCCATTCTTTCTTGTGCATGTTGAAACCAATGATAGTGGTCGGGAGACACATGAAAAAGTCATTTCGCGGTGATAGTTCAACATGGTCCCCTTTAAGTGGATCAATCGTATCAATGACTTTTGGAATGGATGTACTTTTTGTCTCTGCAGCTTCCGGGTGCATATACTTGTATGTTTCCATATCAATCATGAAACGAGAATCCAGCTGTTTAGATATTAGGACGTACTCAAGCCATATAGCAGGATACAACCTTACCGAGTTTTGCAGACCATCCCCACCGATTTCCGATGTAGATACATACTTCCTTTTTCTACACTGCCAAAACATCTTGCCACGATCCAAAAGTAATTGGGAGAGTTCCGCGCTGGCGAACTGTTGCGGGTAGTATGAAAGGGACTCGATTTTGAGCTCGGGGGTCAGATCTGGTGAAGTGATGCTGAAAACATCTTCTATTTCCTTGAAGGTGCCGTCATATGACCAGGATGCAGCACGGATCATCGAGGCCTGAGAGTCGTGGGATTGGGGGTAGCGTTTTTTCAACCAGTTCAGTATGCGATAGCATTTTGTTTGCCTCGTGTCACTACCGACAGAATTCGAGATAAGGATTTGCCCCGGTATCTAAGCCGCTATTGTTAGCAAAAAGGCAGTTGGTGTACTTGAAATGGTAGCCAAACATAGATATACTCCAGGTATTCGAGTGAGATCAACCCTTTCGATGTGAGTTCATCGACCTTCGACCAGTCACCCTGTAGTCGATCTACAATGTAGTTCTGTAGGAGTGAGAGATAAGTATGTGGATCCGTGTCTGATTCCGCAATAGCCCTCTCAATCTGGTCACGACGATGAAACCACCACAAATAGGGAAAAACAATCCGCGGAATAGAGTCGGTAAAGTCGGGGTGAGGTAGGTCTGTCAGCGCGGAAAGTGCAAGACGTTGTAACGCATCCTGCAGGTGTGGAGAAATAATGTGAATAGACTCTTTTTTGAGTAAAGGCAAGATAGTTGCTTCAACTGGATGATGCTGATGCGAAGAATGATGTGTTATCTCATTGAGGTCTTCTTCGCAACATACGAAATCGACGTAAACCAGGAATGCAATGTCTTTGTTCCTTTCTAGATAGAGGTCTAGGCTTGAAATACGGCTCTCGCCGCGCAAATGGGCACTATGAGGGCCATACTCAACCACCCAAGGAGGCTTCTCAAAGGTTGTGTAGCCTTCATCAGCTGAGCATTCGGAATCATCAGAATCGTCATGGTTCAATCGAGACCCTTCGCATCGAATACGGTATAAAACTTGATGTCGAGGCGGGCCTTGGAGACAATTGTCTGGCACGCGATGTCGGCTCCGTGACTCTTTGAGCTCCTCAAAGGCGGAGTCAAGTTCGTCTAGTAAGTCTGCATTTGAAATGCCATCGTGTTGTTCTAAGACCCGACACAACTCAGCTCGCCAGTCAACAGTGGTGATGGGTTTCTTCCGTGGCCGTGTGTCTGATAGACTTGGGGAATACTCAGACTGGAGGCTGGTCCCATTCGTGTTGTTACCGGACATGCTGTGATAGCTATGTCGAGCAAGGGTCGAACTAGACGCACCAAAGCCCTGCCGCAAGTAATCAGGGCTTAGTCTCTGTCGCTTTCGTGACATTGGTGATTGTCTAAACCGGGCTGCAACAGTGATTATGATTCGAACAGAAGAACGCAACGCGCATCAGTGTGATGATTATAATCAACAAAGGTCATCGTCGGACAAAATCAGGCTGCAGGTTTCTCGTATCGCAGTAGCCGAGCGTAAGCAATGCAACCCGGATAAGGGCTTTAGCTGGATACATGCATTGCCCCAACAATGAAAAAGTAGCTGTCGGATCAGGCGAACGAAACTGCAATACTCGGATCAATTCGGAGCTATCATATGTGAAATATATAAATCTCCTACCAACCTTGGAAGACTCGAAGTGGGTCAAGATTAGTGGCATCGGGGTTCAGCTTTAGATGCTATACTGACATAACAATTTACTTCACTGCATTGAATGAGTGGTGCATGGCTGTGCATGACTGTGCGGGGTTGTGCAAAAGCTGATGAGTGATTTAGTTTCTGGGTAAAAGAATCATCCTTGCTATCAGAGCATCGAAGCATACCAAGAGCTCAATCTAACTTCCAAAACTCTAGCCTCATTCACCAAACTCGTTCGAAAAAGTGCCTCTGGAGACTAACGCCAAGGAGTTTGATGAGAGCCGCTGCAAAGTACTGGCAGAATGATTGGTGACCTCAACCGCACTGCGACGGCTTCCTTGAAGCGAGGGCTACCCCCTTCGGAACATGAAGACCTACAACCTCGGCGGAAAATCCCTGCATCAGTCTCGAGGAGTTCAAGGGACAGAATTGGGCTGGGAGGCCAATTTAATGGCCAGCAGCTATCGTAAGTTTAGCCCTGGCTAGATATATGCTTGATTCGTATATACTCACAACGTGCCAACAACAGACTAAGGGCCAGAACAGAGCAGACAAGGGTCTCAATGAATCGGCCGGAGCCATACATTGACATAATTGACGCCGATCAAATACGCATGGACGCGGCGAGACAAATGCTTCAAGAAAATGGCATCGACCCATACACATTGCATCCACAACAGTTACAGAACTTTGTCCTTTCTTCGTCAGCGGCTCAACAAAGGTCAATTGACACATACCATAAGAATCTCCAGCAGCACCATGACATTCCTCCACCTTCCCAAAGTCCCGAGTTATCCAAAGCTACGCATTCCACCATCTCGAAAGATAGCACTGCTGGTGATGAGGCAAGGGTAACGGCGAACTTGGCATCATTTAGCAGAAACACATTGATACCACATAAACCTCGGGTATCCTACCGCCAATCAAAGGAATGAAACAGGAAGGCTTATTCATTATGTAATGGGAAGACAGTCGCTTTATTTTCTTATCACCAGAACTCAAGTTCTATAACCTCAGCATGCTTTCTTAATCTTGTCTATGCCGTGGGTCAGAAGCAACATCTTCAGGGCCTGAAGCCAAGTTTGCCATCAAACTCTGCGGAAGTCAGGCAAGGTACGAGCAGATTAGTGGTTCTTAGAAGCTCGATACTTGAGGGACAAATAAAAGCATTTGGCACCTTGGTATTCAACCTTCTGAAAGCCTTGACAGATATTTACTTACATTTCTAATAAGATATTACTTTAAACCCATCCCTGGTACATGCAACCCTAAGCCAGCTGAGTCCTGAGGAGGTAGAAGTTCATTAAGGTGTCCTAGCTATCCCAAACATCTTGCCAATATGGAAAGATCATTCAATACCCATCTGCCAGGTTTATTTCAATATTATCGTCAGCTAACAAGAAGCGGCATCGAATATGACTAATAACCGCATTAATCCCCTTATCAAATTTATATTTTCAAGACCAATAACCTATATCGTTCCTTCGAGATTGTAGATGCCTATAGTTCCGTTCTCCGGGCTCGTCGTGGATCATCTCAATCCACGGCAATTCACCAATCACTTTTCGCACAGTTTCCCAAGAGAGGTCTGGCTCAACAGAAGATCTCCATACTGAAGATGATATCGAACTCGATGTGTCGATAGTTGAGATATACCCCATCAGCATCAGCCAAATAAGCAATGGCATGTATGAATTTTGCTCTTGATTCATGGTCAAATAGCACTCTTCAAGCTGTGAGGCAAACATTGGTAGGTGAGATTTCCGTGCCGGGCTACGTGAGAGTGTAGATAAAAAGGCAAGCATGCCAAGTCGCAGACCTTCGGATACGCTAGGGAGATGACCGTTTCCCAGATCGATCAGCAGGGTTTGACTTGTGCTGACCTGATACTGGAAGTCCAACCAATTGAGAGATTGATATTGGTTCGCATGATTTGACAAAGCTTGCAATGTCTGATAGCAACTCATCAACGCGGGATGCACCATCAACCAGGGCAGAATACTTGACAAGCAAACAACGCTGGGAGGTTGTTGGCAGTATGAATAGTTAAAAGGAAAGGACAATGGCCGACCTATCGCCAACGACGTTCTAAGATCGATTTGCTGAATCTTGAACAATAGTTTAGAGTCCAACGGCACCGGCTTTGTCTCGCGCATGTCCAACAACCTCCTTAGTCCGTCAAGGTGTGTTGAAACAGCATCAAAATCTCGGAATAACTCAGCTGCAAAGAGAAGAATCAATATGATGAGTATGGTGGAGTAGGATTGTTGCCCTGAAGCATTGCGAAGACTGCTGTTCAACGACGAGAGGATGGTGCAGAGTATTCGCTGTGATCGAAGTGATAGCTTGGTACCAGAACATAAATCGTCTACGGCATATGTAGCGAGGAATATCGACTCTAGTAGAGTCTTATTCTCGTTCAATAATGTCAAGTAGTCGATCATGCCGCGTCCTTGGACGTCTATATCCTCGAGGTATGTCTCAAGAGGATATGCCGCGTCGAGCAGGGCGTTGAACTTGACGACTACAATCTCGGGTTAGTACTGACGACCAACTTTCCAACGCGGACATACAATACATACCTAATCGCCATGCAGTAGATGGCAAGCGAGATGAGTCAAAGCCAAGCTCATCAGTTCGGACCTGTAGTGACTTTGAAAAGGGCCCGCAACTTGTAAATTGACAAGGAGGCGTAATCTCTGGGGTTTGGACGCTCTTGCCGAGGCTTTTCGTTGCGGCGACTGTCTCTAACGCTTTACGCGCCTTTCTTCTGGATCGGCGAGAGTCTTGGCGTAGATTGACGCCCTTCATGCACCGACTCCGAATCGAGGCTCGGCTACCGGGCTCCAGGGGACGTCCATGGCCATCAACTGTCAAAAACGTAAACTCAGTGGCTGGCATTGGATCAGATGTTAACAGATGGTGAGTGAGTGACGCTGACCGAGTCGAAAAAGGGCTTCAATCTGGTCCAAATCTCGCATTCGCTCAGCCTCGATCCTCTGCCATGGACCCTGGCTGGAATTAATCAGCGAGACTCCGCAGCTTGACCAGATTGATGCCTGAATTAGGCTAAGCGCAGTACTTGGCTCGGATTTCAAAATGCTCCGGGGGCTAGCGAAGATCTTATCAAGGATACTAACCGTTTTAAGACATCAATGTGGTTGTTTGCCGAAAACCACGGAGGAGTATGAGAGGCACTGCCAACAGAGCTGAAAGACTAGGTTGATGATACGGATAGTTAAACCCCCCTTTTGCTTAGGATGACCATATTGTTACACAAACTGGGGCAGAGCATACGTCGATCATCCATCAATTTCGGAACATAGAGTTGTCTGCTAGCATTACCACGTGCACCCAAAGCCATTTATAAAATGAGCTCGTTTCCTCAATTTGGCAAATGCTCATCACAGTTTTTGATAACTTGAACTATCCCATTCTACTTAATAAGTCTCTTACAACTTCATTATGCCTAAGAACGTATCTCCCTTCCAAAGTGCATCCTCTCAAATGCCTGCACTTACCCTATCCACCGGCCAACTTTTCATCCAATCCCAACTCTGCACCAAGCCACAATTGCCCCCCAAGGATCTCGACCTCTCAGGCCAAACAGCGATCATCACGGGAGCAAATAATGGAATCGGCTTTGCATGTGCCAAGCTTCTGCTCCTGCATAACTTGAGCCATCTCATCGTCGCGGTGAGATCTGAAGAAAAGGGCAACGCTGCTGTTGAGGAGCTTCGTCGAACATCAGTGTCATCAAGTTCCCAGATTGATGTTTGGAGGCTTGACATGGGGTCGTACAGCTCTATTGAAGACTTTGCAAAGCGCTGCGAGACTCTACCGAGGATAGACTTTGTCATTCTCAACGCTGGCATGGGCGATGTAACCTTTCACCTGAATAAGACAACGGGTCATGAAGAGACCATGCAGGTCAACTTCCTCTCTACCATGTACCTATCCGTTATTCTCTTGCCTGTGCTCAGGAGTAGAGCTCCAACTCCGAAGCCAGGCCGCCTCACTATCGTCAGTTCGGGAACGGCCTTGCACTGCGAATTGCCCGAAGCCAAGGCAGACCATATCATATCTGCTCTTGATCTAGAAGCCAATTTTGATGGCATGGGGCATTATGCCAAGTCCAAGTTCCTCAGTCTGCTCTTCATCGATAGACTATCTCAACACGTTGACCCAAGCGATGTTGTCATCAACCTTGTTGACCCGGGCATGACTGGGGGCACTGGGTTGCTGGACAAAAGCCATTGGCTCATGAAAATCCTTTTTTCCATGGTCGCTAGGGTAATCGGCCGTACGCAGGAACAAGCTGCCTCGACCTACGTTGATGCAGCGATAGTCAAAGGAGGGGAATCTCATGGATCCTATCTCATGGACTGGAAGATCTACCCGTAGGTACTTATGCAACGCATTGTCCTACAGCTGCTAACAAATTAAAGGTTCGGCTCGTACTACTACACTGAAGAGGGCAAGCGTGTTCAGGATAGAATATGGAGGGAAGTGATGGATGAATTCGCGTTTGGTCATATGGAAGAGATCATACGTGCATTGAAGAAGTAGCCGGTGAGCCTGTGGGATGGACGGACACCTTCAATTATTTTCGGACTCGGACTCGGAATAATGTGTAATGTGAGACAGGCATGGAAAATCTCCTTTTGCAGACGATTATGTGATAACATAAGCACTAGTGATCTGTGCGTATGAAAGCGGCACAGTCTCAACTCTTATCATTAATTACACCCTTTTTGTATAAATAATGCTCATTTGCTCATTTCTGGCAGCTTTTACTGGTCTGTGATACTATCCACCGTTATATCTTGCTCTCTGTCCCCCGCATTTTGTCTGACAGAGCATCTCCTCATCTCATCTTCATCATGAACAAAGTCATATCTGGCTCCAACGCTCTGGTAGTAGGCGGTACCAGCGGCATCGGCTACGCGATAGCAAATCGCCTGGCAACATCTCCTAATTACCAGTTCTCATCAATCACCATCGTCGGCCGGACAAAGCCGCAGGTTATGCCAGCTGAGAAAGTTTCCTTTCGCTCGGTTGACGCAACATCCATGCACGCTTTGAAAGAGTTTGCACAAGAGTTTCGAAGTAATAGTCAGAGCAGCTCTCTTGATCTTCTCGTGATGACGCAGGGAATCATGTCATTTGCTGGACGGACGGAAACGCCTGAGGGGATTGACAGGAAGATGGCGTTGCACTACTACGGCCGTCAGCTCTTGATCAGAGAACTCAGCCCCATTTTTAGCCAGAATGCGAGAGTTCTTCTCGTTCTGGATGGACTAAATGGCAGTCCTGAGAAATTGAACTGGGATGATCTTGACCTCAAGGAAACCTTCAGTCTCGCTCACGCAGCAAACCACTGCATCTCTATGAATGACGCAATGATACAGTACCACGCTCTTCAGAAAGAAGGTCCCAAGCAATTCTTCGCCCACGGTTATCCCGGAGTTGTAAACACAGCGACACCGAAAAACTCAGCTTGGTATTTCCGGGCTGTGTCAAAGGTTGCTTCGAGATTGGTCGGTCTGCAGCCTGAGCAGTGCGCTGAGAGACAGCTTGATGGGCTGTATAAAGCTGCAGGTGAGCTGCAGTCGAAGGGTTTGTTCTGGGCTTGCATCGATAACCATGGAAAGGTGATTGGAGGGAAGAAAGAGTGGAGTGAGGAGGAGAGGAAGAAGATTGCTGACCATACTTGGGCTCTTGTTGATCGGACATGAGATATACGGAGCAATATCTAGAATACTAAATTGAGAATGAAAATTTTAATAAGAATAATTTATTTAAGAAAGACCACATTCAGATAGATACTTGCTGTTTAGTCAAATGACACAAACCTCGGGAACTGGTGAAAACTGGTTGGTCTGAACTCTCTACCTCTTAAGCGGCCCCCATCTCGCGCAGTACCTTCTCAACAGCCTCGCCCTCACAATCAAGCGCGCAATCTAATGCTGTCTTTCCAGACTTTGCTTTCGCATGAATGTCCGCTCCTGCATCGATCAAAAGCTTCGCCTTCGTGCCCGAATCACATCCGCTTCTGTGAGAAGGGTTCCCCGCCACAATATGCAGAACCGTCTCGCCATCATTGTTGGCCGCGTTGGCATTTGCTCCGCTCTCGATCAGAATCTGCATTGATGCAGTTTCTCCCCATGCTGCAGCACAATGGAGAGCTGTTGCTCCTTCGTCGTTGGTTGCCTCCAGGTCCATCCCAGCTTTGACCAAGTCTCTCACTAGTTCAGGTGAGCTCTGTGCAGCGCGATGCAGAAGTGTATCGCCATCTTCGCCTTTGAGGTGGATATTTGCTCCATAATGGATAAGAAGCCTGGCACTTTCTGGTCCGTCGCTGATTGCATGATGCAGCACTGGATCCCCATTGTTATTCACGGCGTTCACATCAGCGCCAGCTGCAAGAAGCGCTTTGGCAATCCCGATATGCTCACGTGATGCAGCAATATGCAAAGCTGTATTTCCATAGCAATCCTTTGCCGAGACATCCGCCCCAGCGTCTATGAGGAGCTTTGCGATTTGTGTCTCCCCAAACAATGACACGACGTGGAGCGGCGTTTCTTCATCGATATTGCGACTGTCAACATTCGCCCCCGACTTCAAGAGCATTTCAGTGATTCTCACATCGCCCCGGGCAGACGTGTTATGCAACGGCGTTACACCATCATAGCTTGCCGCAGAGGCGTTGGACCCGGCGTTGAGTAATAGCTGCACAGCTTTCTCATCGCCGAATTGAACGGCATAGTGAAGCGACGTGAAGTCACGAACCGTTTGCGTTGCTGATACGTCAGCACCGTTTTGCAGGAGCTCTTCCAGTCGTTGGTTGTTTTGGTGAAAAGCTGCTTGGTGCAGAGTTGTGATTTCGGCGGGATCGTCGCCTGGGGCATGGCAAGGACAAGGTGCGTTAGACATTGTGAGTGATTTTTATGAAATGCTGGGGAGGACAATAAAACCGACTCGGGAAATCTACTAGATATACGAGAAACGTTTAGAAAGAAACTGAATTTTCAGGTGGAGCTATTCAGGCAGAAGGTCGGTCATTACCATTTGAAGTCATGGATTGGGCTGAGGCCAGCTGAAACCTAGGCTAAAATTAGAAGGTAACACAAGACTTTCACGGCAAGGTCCGTCCAGCATGCTTCAACTGGGACATGATGTGAATAGAGACAAGTCGAGTTTCATGAGGAGTTCGTTCCATATACTGACTGATCAAAAGCTTCCCGAGTGAGAGCGCCAAGTTTGCCGAATTATTTTAATTGCTGAATTGCCGCCAACCTGTTTTATCGATCCCATGGTACCCATTTTGGCCTAGCCCATCATTCTGCTGGGTTTCCTTGTCTGCGAGCCGTCACAAGTCCTAAAGCAATACCCCGGCAAGCTCTACAGGTATCCCAGATCCTTAAACGCCCTCTGCAGAATCTCACGAATGACGTTCTGCTTCCTCTTATTATACTCCATAACATCCTCCCCGCTCTCAACACTCGCCTTCGCAGCCTCCCTCTTGATATTCTCATAGGCCTTCCTATCGGCATCGTTCTTCCTCAGCCAATCTGCAAAAATCTTGTGCCTCACCACCTCGGGGCATCCAGGTCCCCAGACATGCAGATTCGTCGGCACGGGTTCGTAATCGCAAAAGAAGCGGTGTCCATGCCAGCCTGGCTCCCTGACGAGAAAATGAAAGCCAGCATCTTCGAGAGCGCTTGCGTAGGCGGCTTCGTCGTTGATGTCTTTGACGGTCAGGTCAATGTCAATTACGGCTTTTGCGGGCAGACCCGGGACGCTGGTAGAGCCAACGTGGTTGATTGACACTGCTGTATCGCCGATGGCGGATTCGATGCGCGCTTTTGCCCTGGCGAAATACTCTGGCCATTTTGGATCGGGTTCAACAATGGCAATGGGTTGTTTGTATTTGCGAAATGCAATTCTGTCGATGAGAGAAGGATCGAAGTCGTATTCCTTTAGTAGTTCTTCAATTGTTGGTGCCATGATGAGATTTGAGAAGGGAAATGGCTGTATCTTGTATCAACGCCTTCCAATAGGTATAGTGTATATAGAGAGTTAAGACGCGAGGTATGGCACGAGATATCGCAGGCTATAAATGTTGTCGGAGGGTCAGATTCACTACGATTTTGCTGGTCGGCTGCTGTAGACCAGTCGTTTTCCCCGCACCGGCAAGGCTTCCCCATTTGTCACGGCTCAGTGACTCATTCGCCGATGCATGCGTGCTTGGTTAAGTTGCCGTGGATCGCTTATACGACTGGAATACGTTACACATTCCTTGCAATGTCGAAATCGACCTTGAACCTGGTTGAACTCCCCTATAGGATCGAGCATTCATTGTGAGATACTCATACACATTGATCAAGGCTAACAAGCACTGACATTCGAAACTTGGAGATTTGGAATACCATCATTCTCTTAACAGATGTCCTCGCTGTGACATATTCATAAGGTATCATTGATCGTCAGTGGACTCTTGAGATTGTCCAAAGTTTGCATCTCACAGTTATCGGGTGACCCAGCCCCGCAAAAATTTGCAGAGCGCTGCCAAATGTAATCCTGGCCTATTGCATATGTACTGCTCGCCAAGAATGTCCAAGGCTTTTGCAATGGTTATGTGTGCAACCCCGCTCTTGAATCACCTGAACGTGATCTTATTGCAGATTGCGAGTTACAACCATCATGGCTTCGAGTGCAGACAAAGTGAATGGTATCATACGCTCGAATGAACCGTTGCCGTTGACGGTAGATGATCTCACAACGCATTGGTTCTCCAATATTCTCAACAAGCATGTCCAAAATGTTGGAAGTCACCAAGACGATCCATGGAACGGCCTCCAAAACTTTCCTCAGGTTAACGTTCGAGAATGATACCAATGACGGCGCCAGTAATGTCTGCATCAAATGCGGATTCAACCCCGATATTAGAGAATCCTTGCCGTTTCTCTATGCCATCTACCGACTAGAAGCGGAGTTCTACTACCATCTCGCCCCAAAGCTCAGGGCTACACATTTGATAACCCACTTGATACATGGCCGGTTAAGAGAGTGAGGATGAGTGTCGAGCGGCTAGCTACCCTCCATGTAAGCACCTAGGGAGACACAGGTGAGGGGATCCCCTCTATGAGAGAAACGGTTTCAATCAGAGATGCAATCATGGGGTTGTTGGCACGAATGGGACAACCTATTTGCTCTAGATGCGAGGCCACCCGTTCCCAAGTCTATGGAGGATCGAGAGCGAATGACGGCGACATTCAAATCTCTTTGGGCGTCAGACTCCAAATTGAAATGTATCGTTCATGGCGATATACATACTGGGAACACCTTCATATCATCCGCAGGAGAGCCTGGCTTCTTTGACTGGCAGGTCATTCATACTGCATCAGCCCTACACGCCGTTACTTACTTCATCAGTGGCTCACTGTCAGTTCAGGATCGCCGCACTCATAAGAAAGACCTCTTGCAGTCTTACCTCAGCGCTCTAAACCACACAGGCGGCCCGGAACTTAAGATTGGAGATATTTAGCAAGAGTACCGACAACAAACCTTTTATGAATTTTTCATGGGCCCTTGCTGGACCACTGATGCAGAGCCACGAAATCGTCGGCACCATGGTGGAACGTCACTGTGCGGCGATTATAGACCACAAGAGTGTAGAATTACTCGAGGGCCAGGAGATGTGAAGGATGAAAAAATATTATATACTCAGAAAACACTATTTATAACAAAGGCGGATTACAAAAGGTCTGGTCCATCATGGGAGGGATGTGATCACCACCACTTTGCAGGCATATCTCGAATTGAGTTAGTGCCACAGTGAACCCCCCCTAGATCTTTGTGATCACTGTTCCAATCATCGATAAACTTGATCTTCATTCCGACCTCGGCATAAGTGTTGCGGATTTCCTCAGCAAAGATGTCTTTCCCTTCGATAACTGGACCCCATGGGTTAGGTGCAATGCAAGTGTCGTAGCCAGTAAGAACGAGGTTGTTTATAACAGCAGGGAAGAATGCCTCCGCTTTGAATTCATGGCCATCAACTCCAAAGAAGTGGTATCTTTTGAATAAAGCTGGGATGCGAATGATGTCCTCATCAGTCAGTCCAACTTGCCTCTTGAGAACCCCGATGTTGCGATATATTCGCTGAGCGCACTCGTAGTTGAACCACATGAACCACTTACTGTCCAACAACTGGTTGATGGTCCCAGAGTTGACCGGTTCAGGTTTACAGGAGAAATCGAAACAGTCAGGGGGCCAGTTAGTATCGCTTTTGCGTGAAATAGCGGGGAGTTGTCCGTGCCCGGCCTCGCGCGTCTCTCGAAGAAGCTTCATAGCTAAACGTGGATCGCTGATGACTGCAACCCAACCTCTCTCGTTGTTGGCGGGAATGAACTGGAGGAACTCATCGACATGGCCGACGGCGAGCCACGCTGTATCGAGCCGAAGGGGCTCCTGTGACTCTTGAGCTTCAAGGTAAGAAAGAATATGGCTTTTGGTGTCATCGTCGCCATGGATGAGACGCCCAGCTAGCCAACTCTTGCCGTTAAAGGTGTAGGGAGGAATGGCTTCGATATTACCACCAGCATCGACATTGGAGGACCGCTGTCCGAGATGCTGCACTACACCAACTCCAGATTTTTGGAAATCTTGAAAGAGTTGTCGACCACCCTGTCGCTCATCACCGGGACACCGAATCATGATCCGGATAGATACTGTTCCATTCGGACCAGGCATGCTTGCGTAGGCTGGCTCAACAAAGTCTTGAGCCCATTTGCCGCCTGCTGATTTGAAGAGGTACAGGTCGTTTTTTAAGCCAGCATCCTTGATCATTGAGTCAAGGGTGTTGGTGAAGTTGACAAGATAATGGTCGACAAGATCAGGGTGATTGATCACGTTGCCTTGGACGGCGAGGACTTGTTGGACCTTTTGGAGATGATGATGCGTGAGCACGGGCGCTACACGTAACATGACGGTATCAGATAATTTGGTTTCTCCGACCTGAACGGTGAAGCGAACAGTGACACGTCCGTCCCAACCCTTGGGGCGTCTGGTATCACGAGCATCAATGCCAAGGTCAAGACCAACATTCAGCTCCTGTTGAGAGAAGGTATGGTTGTTGTCGATGTAAACCCAGTTCTGGCCCTGCTTCTGAAAGATACGAACGAACTTGCGCCGAGTCGCCTCGGGCACTGTAACAGTACCGTTTGCGTTTTCGGGAAGGGTTTTGATGGGGACGGTCTTGAGGGGTGCGAGATATTGGGGGGCTCTCTGGGTGTTGTCGGAAGCATCGTTGCAATCGTCAAGCTCCTCGTTGCTCAGGTCCTGGCTATTGAGAGCCATCGCACGAGAGCATCGTCGATCTGTATCGCCGATGTTGTGGAGAAAGATGGCACCAGACTCCTCAGTCCATCGAGTCTTGGAAATCGTGTCCGAGAAACCGTCGAGATCGACTCGTCCATCGCGGTTGCTGCTGGGAACCGTCCTCGTTCTATACCTTGCGGAGGAAGTGGAAGCTACTTGCTCATCCCCTATCGCAATTGAACAGCGCGTAAGAGAAAACGCCTCTACCTTTGGTGATGGATACAAATGAACCAACTTTGAAGCTTGGCCTGGGTCACGAAATATTGGTAAAAGCTGAGAGAGAGATTGCTATGCCAATTACTTGAAGATTTTCTCTCGTAATATAATACAAGCACATTTCACAGGGATCCTCACACAAATGTCACTTCTTTTGTGTAATGTTAGTCAACTCACTCTCGTCAGATGGTTCCAGAGGCTGAGCTATCTTCGGACCCCTGCCAAGCTATCAGATCTGTGGGGCGAAACAATGGACATGATTGGACCAGGCTCATCAGCCTCTCACTCTCACTCCGGTCTTCAAGGTTCAGCTGACTGCAGCCTGTTTTCGCGTACCCCTCAAAGATCTACCAAAACCATCATTTGCGCCGTCTCTTACGTGTCGCGGTTCAAAGATGGCTGAGGCTATCGGTTTGGCCGCTAGTATCGCTGGTCTTGTGCAACTAACAGGGTCTGTCTTCAAACTAGTCACCAAGTTCTGCAAGGAAGCCAAAGATGCCCCGTCAAAAGCCCAAGAGCTTGCCACCCAGGCCAGAGAGCTCGCCGGCATCTTTGAAAATCTAAGGCTGTTGGCTTCGGCATTGGAAGAACGAGACTCAAATTCGGCGCTAAAACCACAGCACCTTGAGTCGTGTCAGAAGACGTTGGATGACATCGATCGCAAACTTGATAAGACACTGTCTGACTTTGAAGGCGGCAAATCAGCGAGACGTTTTGTTCGACGATTGAAATGGCCATTCTCACTACAGGAAACAAAGGATTTGGTGGCTGAGCTCGCGAATCATCGCGCCAATCTTCACTTGGCACTCTCCGCAGATAGCATGGACGCTTTGATGAAGAGTCTAGCCAAGCAGGATGAAATCCACAACATGATCGAAAGGAGGATCAGTTTTGAGACTCGAGTTGAGCTTAACAAGAGACGCAAAGAGGTCATGAACTTCTTTCTACGCGTGAAACCTCAGGACTATCTCGATGTTAGCCGCGAGCTTCGTCACGAGGCGACTGGGTCTTGGCTCACCAGCGACGATTCTACATTTGAACGGTGGAAGAATGGTTCAAACTCAAAATTGTGGCTTAGCGGCATCCCGGGTAACTTGCAATGCTTCATCTAGTTGTAGGTTTACTAACCTCTTTCCAGGCAGCGGAAAGACTGTTTTGTGTGGACTTGTCATCGAGACTGTCCTTGAGCAGAGCGACGATCTTACAGCTGTCTGCTTCGCATTTTGCGACTACAAGAACCCAGACTCCTGCGTGCCTGAAAACATTCTGGCAGCCCTCGCAGTCCAGCTTGGCCTCCAAGGTGAAGAAGCCTTTGATCTGCTCGAAGAATACTTCGACATGCTCCATCCAGATGACAAGCTACCCGCCCAGCCAAGACTGGAGGATCTGGTGGAACTTGTTGGATGCATATCCGAAATCTATGAGAAAGTCTTCATTATAGTTGATGGGATAGACGAATGTGGCGACCAGGTAGCTCGTATGACTCGGTCACTGAAGGCTGTAGTGGAAGGATCTGAGACCATCAGCTCTGCGCTGTTCAGCCGTAAAGAGGAGGAGATTCGCGAGCAACTTTACGACGAGTTTGAGCACATTGAGGTCTCAGCTCACGTGAAAGACCTGGAAGACTACACGCTCGCAGAAGTCAGCAGGCGTAAAGTCCTGAAAAGTATCGAAAGAACCAATCCGGATCTCTACAAGGACATACTTCATGCTTTGGTGCATGGAGCCCAGGGAATGTGAGCTCCCTTTACTAGCCTTACAATCACAGTCAGCTAATACAACTTTCCCTAGGTTTCGGTGGGTAGCTTGTCAGATTGATCATGTATGCAATCTTCCCAACAACAAAGCCCGGAGGAAGGCTCTGACCGAACTACCCCCGACTCTGAATGAGACATATGATCGTGTTTTACAAAGAGTGATGCAGTGTCCACCTGAAACGCAGGCCTGTATCCGCAAAGCTCTTCACTGGATAGCGCTTGGATCGCCTAAGATGAACATAACCAGCTTGTGCGAGGCCGTCTCATTTCAGGAAGACATGGATATCTTTGAAGCGGATGATATCATCGAACCTGAAGTTATATCGCGCAATTGCGGATGTCTCCTACGAAAGTCCTTGGATGGCAATTACTTCGAGTTCGCACACTTTACGGTTTTGGAATACCTTGAGAGGACTGAAGTCGGTGACTTTAGGTACTCTGAGAGAATGGCTTATCAATCATTCGCGCAAGCTTCAATTGGGTACCTGTTGCTTCCGCACTTCGATAGAGTGCCCACCATCATTGACACAGTCGAGGAAGCCTACGCCAAGGAGAGGAACCAGAAGCATCCATTCTACAAGTTCGCACAGTACACACCTCTTGGGTTACAGAGAAGCACAGGCTCTTATACCCTTCACCTCAAGGTCATGGAAGAAGAGCCTTTGTTGGAACTTCTCAAACGCCTCTTCGATATCCATAAAAGCGGCAACTTTAGAGCATGGGCTCACGCAATTCTGTTGGGGGGACAGAATGAACTGTCGACCTTGCATCAAATGTCCAACGGACCACTACAATTCGCTGTGTATATGCTAAGCCCCAAGTTGTGTCAGTTCCTTATTGACAGCGGCATTGATGTAAATGTGGTGCGAGATAACGTCACTCCACTTGCCATTACTCTCACTCTAGAAGCCGAAGGATTTCTCGATGAAAAGATGAAAGATCCTCAGGTCATCGAGCGCGTGATTCGCACAATCAACCTTCTCCTGGACAATGGTGCTGATACAGCATTTCTCATCGAGGGCCAAAGTTGCATGGCTCACGCCATTGAGACACTGGAAGGTCATTTTCTTCTTCCGTTCATCCGTCCAACATCTGCCGTGCCAGACGACGCAGTCAAGGCGTTTTCCAAATTTGCATGGCATGATGAATCCGATGACTTGGTCCTCGAGGCTATTCTCAAGTTGGCTGTCGGCGACGAAGCCTGTCCTCAGTGGCAACCACTGGCGGTAACTGCATTGTCTTTCTCTCGTGCACGTGGCCTGGAGTTGCCGAATATGGCTCTAAATCCTACAGCTTATACTTACACCAACCTTGAGTACCGGCAAGCGCTTGAGATCGCTTCCAAGTTCGGGCTGGTGGACGAGCTATTGGCACTTATATCAGATCCGCGCTTCAGTGATGTTACTATGAAGCCGACTGATTTCGAGTTACTGAGTGCAGCGGCAAGGAGCACATCTGCCAACAGCGGCAAGATAGCCGAGCTTCTTCTTGGTACTAGTATTGACCCCCACCTCTGCAGTGCCACTGAACAGAACTGTCTGCACATCAGTTGTGAGTCAAACAATGCAGATGTAGCCTCAGTTCTTCTTTCTCGAGGGGTTGATCCCGGATCGCGGGACGGAAATGGCCAGGCCTCGTGGCATGCGGCTTGCTATAGTGGACAAGAAAAGGTCCTAACTCTCCTTCAGAAAGAGGACGAAAACGCGTTGGAGAATCTTACCACTTTAGACGAGGATGGTCGAACACCCTTCTCTGCTGCCCTTCACAATAGTCATATCAAACCAGCGCTGTCGTTATTAGAGATGCTACCAGTCGAGGCAAAGTTCTACGTGTCAAAAAGCCCAATAATGCAAGATGTGGCAGTCACTGGTTCCTTGGAACTGTTGACTGCATTGCGAGATAAGGGAATTGCAGACCTAGACGTTTCCGACTCGGAGTCAACGCCTATGCACCATCTGAGCGCCACATGCACTACGGAGTTTGCTCAATGCTTGGCCGAACTTTATGATCCATTCTGCGTTGACAACTCAGGGAAGTTCCCTTTTCAACTATTCTTCGAGCGCTGGCTTGCTCACAACATCCCTCAAGCGTTGGATCAGACGATACCCTTGGACCCTGAAATGCTGCGAATCCTCATTCCAAAGGATAATGAGTTTAAAAGCGCTGGCAAGGTTACACACGCTTGGCAGCTTGTTTCTGCTGGCCTGGCGGTGGAGCTGTTCTGCTGCGAAGTTGATACCTTTGTCCCTGGTGAATGCTACTATTATCTCTCCAGAGATCTGGCAACTCTCTTCAATCATGGTATTCTCTCTTCTTATGAGAGCACAAGGAAGGTATCCGGTTTGGTTCCACTGATCGGATCCCTGAAGGATTGGACAAGCGATCATTTTTGCTCAACATCGATTATCACTCTTCTATCCCAAGTTATGAATTCTTCAAAGGTCAATACTTCGCTTCATTCTGTCGACGATAGCTATCGGTTCTTCAAGTTAGCTATGTTGAAGGCCAGTCCAGAAGTCATAGTTAAGCTCGTTCATCTCGGTGTTGACCTTCATCGACGGGTCCCTGAGGATCTGTCAATCAGCCCAACGTCACTATTTGAGATGGCTTGTAAAGAAGCAGATATCAAAACATTCAAGACCATTCTAGAGAATGTTACCTCTCAAAGTATCAACGCCGTTGGTCTGACTGGCCAAAGCCCACTGGAGCTGGTTGTCAAAGGTTCCAGCCTAGATAAGACATCTCTGGTCAAAGCACTAGACGAAAAAGGTCTTGTTCACTCATCTATCACTCCTGCAACACCGTTGATCGTTGAGGCTGCAAAACAAAACGACTTATCACTTGTACAGTGCCTATCAGATATTGGACACGACCCTTTTGTTGTTGACTCTGATGGCTGGGGAATCCCCCAATGTGCTACCAACAACCGCCAACTTGATATTCTCAAGTGGATAGTCGAAAAGTCTTCTAGTCCTTCCCAGTGGCAGCTTGCTCCAGGAGCCACATGGACAAGCACCGACGAGGCAAAGACAAGGAAGCAGATACTTGACCACGAAGTCAGTTTACTACACTTTTCAGCTGACGTGCCGGACATCCTATCATACCTCCTCGACAATCACTTCTTTGATATCAATATCAGCACTCCCCATGGAAGAACTGTGCTTCACTATGCAGCGATGAGGGGGTCGATGGAGTGCTGTCTAATGTTGATAGAGCAGGGGATAAACCTCTCAGCTGAAGATAAAGATGGGAAGCTTGCAGTCGATTACGCGCTCGAGACTGGTTTCAACGAGGTTGCCTCGTTGTTACTTGCATCAGGCTCTCCCCTTCCGCGAGGCGAGGTTTCAGCCACAAGGGAAATGATAAAGAACTTGTTATCCAATGAAGGACTAGAGCTTGCTCGAAGACGGGGCTTTGAGGCTGCCATCACGAATGGCGACCTTGAGCAGTGCAATGTCGCTCTCAGTCAAGGGTGTTTGATCAACCAGCCTTTGCCAAGTTGTCACTCCTGTACCCCTATCTTCGCGGCTATAAGAGCTCAGAAACCTGCCATCATCAACTGGTTACTCGACGCGGGTGCAAGTACAAACAGCTGCTTCTGCAAATGCCACACGACGCAGAACCTATTTCATTATGCCGTCGCTACCATGGATTCATCTTCCTTTATTAAGAAATTGCTCTCGGCGGCTCTGAAGTCGCGATCGATCAAACGCCTACAACTTGTTGATGCCATTTGCCAGGCCATTGGCAAGAACAACTTGAATGTCTTGAAGCTCATATTGACGCACTTCAGAGACAATCTGAATGAATATTAGTAAGTGAAACCTGTTCACGTGTGATTGCAGTGTAGTAACAAGCCAGCAACGCATGGAAGGATGGGCTTGATTCTGCTCTTGGCGGCGATTCAGCCGAACAGTTCAAGTCCGCTCTTATTAATTACCACAATCCGGACTCACCTGCAAATAGAACACCACTTCAAGTTGCTGCATCAGTTGGGAATGCTGAGATAGTAAAGTTCTTGATAGATCAGGGCGCTGATGTAAATGCGGTTGATCAACGCAACAACACGCCTTTGCTCATTGCAGCCGGCAATAACCATGTCCACGTTGTGAGAGAGTTGTTACGACACGATGCCTTCGTTGAAACTAGCAACATGTATGGTGTCACTGCTATGGCGTTGGCTGTTTCAATGGGCCATCTAGACGCAGTAAGAATCCTGGCAGAAGAGCGGCCGTCGACTCTACAGTATAGGAG
Organism: Fusarium gaditjirri; assembly: GCA_013266175.1. Classification (NCBI taxonomy): domain Eukaryota; kingdom Fungi; phylum Ascomycota; class Sordariomycetes; order Hypocreales; family Nectriaceae; genus Fusarium; species Fusarium gaditjirri. The sequence goes on along the minus strand of JABFAI010000120.1, from coordinate 44,388 downwards.
CATCGACGGGTCAAACCTGCTTCACATGGCATCGTTGGGAGGCTCATCACTCCAGACCTTCAAATACCTTCTCTCAAAGGGGCTAAGTATATACCATGAGAGTGATGATGGAATACCCATGCTCGCTTTTCCTTTGCTCTATGGCAAATATTTCGACTATGCATCTCAATCCCGGTGGCTCGGTGGATCTTTTCTACCTTCTCATACACAAAGTCCAGAAAGTATTCTCACCAACGCCATCCTGTTCTGCACAACCAGTCAGATCAAACGTTTTTATAAGTCTTTACCACCCCTTGATGCGGGTGTTCTGTTAAACATGAGAGGCAGATTACGGGGGTCACCGCTGTGTTTCGCGGTATCCAGATTCGATGCGAAAACGACCAGTCTCTTGGTAGACCTTGGAGCGGACGTGAATAAGGTGGGCTCATGGTTTGGAACACCACTTATGTGTGCCATTGCGGTCGGGAGTTTAGAACTGGTCAAGTTGCTCGTCCGTCGAGGAGCATGTCTCTCATACACTAAGGAGAATGGGGACATGGTCAGTGGAGTCAAAAATAGTCTGTCCTATCCGAAAATCACTCAGTGGCTACTGGTTGGGAGGTTTCAAGATCAGAAGAAGCTACAAGACAGTGCTTTTAATGGCGAGTGCGTTATAAGGCCATGGAGTGGGAAAGGGCAGTACTCGACGATACTGGAAGGCTCTCATCGCCGGCGGTGGGAAGAGTCGAGTCTTGATTACTGTATCAGGCTTGCGGGATTGAAAAGGGCGATGAGAGGCGAATTAGTCTTTACTGCTTTCCAATGAAACTCAAATTGTTTTTTGACATTTGCTAGATTGTCACGGATTTGGAAGAAGTTCTAAATTGTTTGCTAGACAAATATCTCTAGGCCTGTTCTAGCTGGTTCACCTCCACCTCTCGCTTCATCTCAGCCTTCTCATCCCTCGCCAACGTAGCTTCGTTATCAGGCGCCAGCTTGTTTCCATAGCGGCCAATCTTGTACCAAGGCAGAGAGAACAGTTCGTCAGTACTCTCAAGTGATCTTCCAGCCATCTCGGGAACAAATGCCCAGACCCAGATGAGACCAAGGATACAAACTGCAGCGCAGAAGAAGAAGAATCCACTGCTTGTCATGTGAAGCAGCATAAGCGGAACAGCCTTGGTGTTTCCATACTGGTTCGCAAAGTGGAGACACATGGTGATAGAACTACCAAGGGCGCGGAGGCGGAGGGGCCAGATCTCAGCGTTGACGAGATACTGGAACGAGTTCCAACCCATGGTCCAACCGACACCAGAGATGTACAACATTGCGATTGCACCAACACCAGCATGCTTCTGGGTGCTGGTCAACGTTCCATCCTCGAGTGCCTTGGTGCCAACAATGGCAAGGAAGATGGCGATATACAAGACTGAAATGGTCTGAAGAGTAATGCCAGCATACAGAGATCGACGACGACCGATAAAGTCGACCAGGAAGAAGGCACAGGCATAGGCAGATACCAGCTTGACAACACCGAGGATACAAGTGGCAAAGAGCTTCTCGGATTGACCAGACTTTCCGAGGACACCGAAGAACTCAGCGGCGTAAATGGTAATGGCGCTAGCTCCAGACCATTGGCCAAGAAGCTGAGCCATGAAGCCAAGCATAAAGCGGTATCGGTTGGCAGGGATTGTAAGAAGTTCTCGGATCTTGCCCCATCGGGAGACACCGAGGATGGCCTCTTGCTCTCGCTCAAGTTGGTCACGGATGCCGTACAACTCAGCTTGGACGAAAGGGTGGTCTTCGGGGAGTTGTCGAAGTTTGCAGAGGGCTTTGGTGCTCTCTTCGTTTCGACCTTTCATAGTGAGCCAGCGAGGCGTCTCGGGGACAGTAAATGATAGGATCAGGAGTAGTCTGGCAAGTGAGTTAGTCGGAGATATTGACTGTGAAGAAGAGGGGCATACCCAGAGAATCCGATGTGGCATGTTTGGGGAGCAACCCATTGGTATCGAGATGAGTCGGGCATGTTGATGGAAGCGCCCCAGTTGCTAAAGTACGCAACCATGACACCAAGGTAAACAGAGCCAGCAAAGATGTTGGTGAGCATACCACGCACAGCTCGCGGTGCTGTCTCAGCAAGGTATGTCGGACCAACAACGACTGTCATGCCAATGCCCAGACCGGCAATAAAGCGTCCAGCCAGGACCTGTCCCACGCTTCCATGGCTAGTGACAACGATGATGAACCCGACAAGCCAAAGCAAGCAAAGGAACTGGAGCGACCGAACACGACCGATCTTATCGCAGAGGAAGAATGCAAGGAGAGAACCGGCGATGGAACCGATTTGTACCATGCTGGTAATATTGGACTCGACTTGGGCTTGGTGTTCTTCTGATCCGTGATCGAGACCGAATTCTTCTTTAAAGCTCTTGAGCGTGACCATGCCTCCGACGAGACCTTCGTCAAGACCACGACTGGCACCTAAAACACCTTTCAAAGAAGTTAGCAACTGTCAAATGAGTGACTGAGTTGAGATTACGAACCAAATACAAATGTACTCCAGTACAAACGCCAGTTCATAACCTCGCTAGGCGTATCCGCCATAGCGGCTCTGTTTCCAAGCGTGAACTTCATCTTGATAGAATTCTCAACGATATCCTACTCGACACAAAGATACAGGACACCAAAACTCGTCAATGAGAAAGAAGCATCGTATTTATGGTTAAGAAATATTGGGGATCGTCTCTACAACTAGTGGGGAAATACGGAGGCTTCTCCACGGTCTAGTGGTACTCTCCGCACCCTCCAGACGGATATTTCGTGCCGATTGAGGGGAATTCGCCATTTTATTTCTCCTCATTCCAACGGCATTACCGCGGAGATACCTATTTTAGTTCCCCGATTTGCTTATCTATCCAATGAGTCGCTTCTTATGATTACTAGTGCTTCCCCGCATCTCACGGTGAGAACGCGGAGATTTCCACGATGGCTTCGAGAAGGTCGGGACTTGCCACCGATCTGTTTATAGAAAAGGAGGCTGTGAAAGATGATAGTATACTTAGAATATCTTAGATCTCGTATTAAGCATTTTCAACATAGAACTTATTACAGCTCTTGTCAAATGCCTCTACCCCAAATCATCGTGACCTTTCGCACTTCTTCGCGGGGGTCAGCAAAAGATCAACACGGATATCCGGCACATGGAAAGTGGATAGTGGAGCACAAACCGCCCGCAAACCCAAAGGTTCCCTGCTGAAAGAGCAAGATTGAAGGGACAGGCCGACAATTCTAACCAATGGATTGTAGTTAATTACTGACTACTTTCTAACGTTACATCTCCTCATGCGAGAAGACTCCGAGTTCGCCGTGTGAACCGTGTGAACCGCGTGACGTGGGAAAGAATTGAGACTTGGAAGTGAGGTACATGGATGAGTAAAGGACGGGCTATGCTTCTATTTAAGCTTCTTCATCGTCGAATGTCTGGCCATTGCGACAGTGAAGCCTGTGTATTTTGAATGACATCCCTAGTCTACTCGGATCGGAGCTTTGCTTGATCGTCGTGTATAAATCTCTAGTTTGTAGTTATAGATGTGGTCAGTTGATTAAGAATGACAAAATTCGGCGTATTACGTTAAGAACCATGCTGGTCAAGACGGGCTTATTCTTTGGGCAGTATGATGGGTACAGTACAGGGTAAGCAATAAACGTCTCTTGAGTCGCGAAAAATTCGCGTCATTGTAATCTGGGCTTCCAGTGTCCTGAAGAATATCACGGATGTGATGTTTTAATTTGAATGCGAAGCACTTAATTGTTACTTATTCTGGAAATTTAACCAAGGCCAATATTATCAATCAGCGCCTCGATTGCTTGTAAAGCAGTTAGCTCAACCTGTGAAATTGAGAAGCTGACAATTGTAACCGCCACAGTCTAGCCATAAAATCTCCAGTAAAAGTGCATCAGAAAATTATAAGACACTAAGTATACAGTATTGATCATGGCCCCATTTCGTTCGCTGTAAAAACGTAAAGCATCTCCCATTCTATATCACTTTCCAGGAGCTAACAAACCTAACCAAGACTTCACTCAGTAACTTAATGATGTCAGTGCCCTGAAAATGGACCCCAACCCCCAACAACCAATCAGCGGCATAAGTAGGATGAAGTTTCTCGATTAGGCAATTCAAAAGATCAAGGCATGGCCATGATCGACACTGTCTCATAAGGCAAAGCCCAAAACAGCAAATCGTGTTGCCTACCGTTGTCACTTATCTCAAAATGGAGTATCAAGGCCTCACCCTGGTTTGACCTGCGGCACGCCAACGTCAGACAGTGTCTCTGACCTCTAGAGGAAAAGAGTATAAAGGCAGGTTCGTGAACCCAGGAAGCTTGATAACCTCGAGAGACTTTGACATCATTGACAAACATGTCTTCTGACAATTCAACTACGCCAAAGGAGAAAGAGCCTGAGAAGGGACTCTTTAGATACTGGAGACCATCTAAAACGAGTCAGCCCCCCCCTGATGGCGGACTGACAGCATGGCTTCAAGTCCTTGGCTCGTTCCTTATAAATCTCAACAACTTCGGTTTAGCAAACAGCTTCGGCGTGTTCCAAACATACTACGAAACGACCCTGCTTCGGCAGCACTCCTCGTCTGCAATATCGTGGATTGGTACACTTCAAGTCTCCCTGATCCTCATCATCGGTGTCATCTCAGGTCCGCTCTTCGACCAAGGATACTTCTATCCCATCCTCGTCGCGTCGAGTCTCATGCTCACCTTTGCACTGATGATGCTTAGCTTGTCGACGCAATATTATCAGGTCATGTTGACTTGGGGTATCCTTGGCGGGATATGCACTGGGCTGTTGTACATTCCTAGCGTTGCCATGATTCCCCTTTACTTCACGACGCGCCGCGGTCTGGCGCTTGGCTGTGCGACAGCTGGAGGCTCTTTCGGTGGTATTATTTATCCCATTGTTGTCCGTAGGTTGCTGGACAAGGGCGGCTTTGGCTGGGCTTGTCGAGCCATCGGCTTCATTGCCCTCTTCGCCTTGACCCTCGCTGCGATCTTGATCAAGCCAAGTGTCCAAGCTGTCAAGAAACCAACACGACAACTCTTCGAAAAGTCGATCCTCAAGGACAAAACCTTCATTATCTTCACGCTAGCATCCTTTTTTATATGGCTGGGCTTCCTCGTGCCATATATCCTCACTCCCTCTTTTGGTCTATTGGGTCTTTACCATCCCGTCTCAGAGGATCTTTCATACTACATGTTGTCCGTTCTCAACGCCGCCCAAGCTTTAGGTCGAATCATACCTGCAGCCATAGTGGATAAGAAAATTTTGGGAGCGGAGTCTATTCTCATTTTCAACATCGTGGTATCTGGAATCCTTGCTTTGTGCTGGATTGCAGTCCATAACTTGGGCGGCTTCACTGTCTTCCTCATACTGTATGGCTTCTTTTCTGGTGCAGTCACGACCTTGCCTGCCTTTATCATCCCATACCTATGTCCCTCGCTGGCGGTTATTGGCACTCGAATGGGAATAGTGTATGGTGCGGCAGGACTTGGAGCATTGATCGGGCCCCCGATCGCGCTGGCAGCTGATGAGGCTCATGGTGGTCAGCATAACCGTGCGTTTCTGGGTGCGCAGATTTGGAATGGTGTGACCGTCCTTTTCGCATCATGTCTTTGCGTGTATCCTCTTTGGGAGGCTAGGAAGCGACGGCACATGAAGGAGATGGCGGATGCTAAGGCAAAGGAGGGTAGTAGCGGTGTTTAGGGCGTAGAACAGAAAGAAATGCCTCTGCATTGCCTGGATACCTTAGTGTTGGTGCTTTAATTTCAGGAACCCTTATCAATCTTGCTACTAGGGTGTGTCTTTTTACGTCATTGAGTACATGTGATTGCTGCCAGCCGATGATTATGTACATGCCAAGGAACGTAAGCTGCATGCCAAAGAGTGAGAATACACATCGCTTAAATCAGGCTGCGCTTCCTCGCTGTATCATTGGGTCATGAAGCAGGCAGCCACGAACACGAACGATCAGATCAGATCAATTCCTTACCTTTTCAAACTCAACGATGTAAAACTATCTTCCATGATGCTTGTTCTGCAGCGTGTCGGTGTTTCATAGGCTGTCGTACCTTTTGCATGGCAAGGTGGATCAGTGTCATGACAACCCAAACCCTCAGGCGTATGAGGCTCTACGTCAGTACTTCTAAGTTGCCAAAAGTCTATAAAGGTGGCACGAGAGTTTACTGCACAGTCTAATAACGCTATTGACTAAGAAACAACCGTACAAACTCTCAAATTATCACAAGCTATCCAACTCTCACCCTGTGTTGTTACTGGGTTTCCGTTCGCACCTACTCGTGCGGCCACCAAACGACGTCTTATGAAGCACACCCATGCTATCGTGGTTGTGCCAGGCCATGGCCGAATGTACAAGTCGGCGCGAGCTTCCCGATCCGCCCTTGTAGCAACTGCCCAAGGGAGTAAGGTGAACTTTAGGTAAGGATCCCTTGTGTCGATAGTTTTCCTAAGGTTCTGAACTTTGTTGAAGTAAGCGTTGGAAAGACAAAGATAGGAGATGAAAGCAACAGCAGTCTTAACTGGAAGGGCTCAGATAAAGCTATAGGGACTGGGTAGCAGACAGTTGTTTTTACTAGGGCTGAAGAGACAATGAATGGACTTTTCATTATAATACAGATCGACCACCAAAGGCGCCTGGTCCGAAAGCTTCTGTTTTGTCGATTGAAATGTGTTTTCCACTGGCCAGCGCAAACGAACTGTGTCACATGGTATAGAAATACCCAGTTATCAGTCATTTTGAGAGAATTTCTAAGGTATAGCGAAAAATCAGGCTGTGCATTTCAACGTCATGATTGGTTATGGGTGCGCCAAGGCATACAACAAGGCACCTGAGCCCCTCATCTTATCTCTGTCCTTCAATTATTTTGAACGAGCAACGTTGCCATTTCATTTACAGTCTGGTCAAAGATAAACTTTGTGGCCGCCATGGACCCTCTGTCTATTATCGCCAGTATTGCAGGTATCGCAACTGCAGGCACATCGCTCTCAAAAGCGATATACCATTTCATCTCCACCACGCGCGGTGCCTCGCGTGAGATGGTAGAGATTGCACGCAACATTTCTGATCTGTCCTGCATACTTTCTGAACTCCGTCGCGTACTCCAGGACAGTGCCGATCTCTGCAGTCACAAACTTCTGCGCCGAATCAAGTCAGCAACGCATCGAATTTCAGCGATTCATGATGATATACATGCAATAATGGAGAGCAGCAAAGGGTTTCAGACCTTTCGTTGGAGTCTCAAGCGGTCAGAAGTACAGTACAAGCTCACACAGATTGAGAGCCATAAAACTGCTATTCACTTAATGCTTAACGTTTTGATTCTTGCAGTGACAACAAGAAAGGAAGTACAGTTAGTAGTCTTTCCATTTCTATGATGATAATATGATAACCACTATTCCTTTTCAGATCACAAGTCACCCAAACAACTTCGGTCAGTGAAGGCAAGGGGAAAGAATCAGAGTCAGAGGTTCCTCTCCTCCGCCAGCAATCAGAGAACCTCGCCTATGCAGCCTCTCATTGTCTGGTTGACCTCTCAGAAAACCAAGACTTTGAGATTAGTCGGTCATCAAGCCAACCAAAGACCGATTCCGGCAGTGAGAATGATGATGCCTCGGGGCAGGTCCAGGTCCGTGGCTATGGTTCATCTGACGGGACAGGCCGATGGCTTTTAGAACTTGTTTTCGAAAACTACTCTAGAACAGCCCAAGGATCCGAGACTCATGACCAGGATATCGGAATAGAGCCTGGAGTTCCAGCTTCCGACAGAACGGCCCTCGTAGTCCGAACTCCAGCAGAATTGCAAATAGCCATCTACGAACCCGGCGCAGGTCAACTGCTTATCGACACACTTCTAGCTGACTGGACATGTCTTTCTAAAGAAGAAATTGCCGGAACCTTCGCACGGAAACTTGAAACAGAGGAAGTGAGGCCCATCAGTCCCGTTCCCACACAAAAGGATGTTGCAGGCATCCGCTTTAAAGATGCCGTTGGCCGAAAGTTCACGTTCCCATATTATCTTGTTCAAAAATGGGAGGCAAGTCGTATTGTCCGATCTCAGCCACTTACTTAGCAGCACTAACGGATGAAAGGGCATGGAAGAAATGATCAAACAAGCCTTCATGTGCGTCGACGTGCTCGGTCCACAGGTCCTTGCAGGTCACTATGACCTCTTTGGGCGAGACGGGGTTATAATACATATGCAAGATTGGGAAAGAATCGTAGAGCCAGGCATGCAAGTTGGAATGAGCATGTGGCCTGTCGATGATGCTGCTCATGTACCGAAAGCCTATATTGAAAAGATGGTGAAAAAGGACCCAGGGACAGGACAAGTAAAGAACAGGCCGAAGAACAAAAGGGAGTCGGATTCATTGCGCGGATTCTTGCTTGGCTCACGGAATATCACTGTTGGTCTTAAGAAGCGGGATTATTATTAAGTTTTTATATACCTTATCATAAGGAAGATATTACTCATATATGAATTCTCGTTCGTTATATTAAACAATGTCTGTATCCAACCCTAAAATTAAGAATTGAACTTTCTTCAAGTTAAATCGTATTAGCAGAGTGGATGACTGATACAAACTCTTTGTAAATATTCCGTGTTTTAATTCGCTTCAATAGCCCCCCAGTATGAATCCGATGCTACTGTAACATGCTTTGAGCAAATTTGTTGTTACATTTCAATCCCATTCAATGTCACTCTCAACAACATGGTTGATTTGATCTCCTCTGCCCTGGACAGAAGCTCCTGCGCATCCCAATTTGTCCAGATAAATTTACCCTTCAGAAACCCGGCCTCATCTGACGCAAGCCAAACCATAAAGTGAGCTGGTAATTCCACTGTCTTCTGTCAGTTTCGGAAACAATATTTTGTGCAATTAGCAAGCAGACCTGTATCAAAACCAACATCAAGATCGGGATTTATTCCCGTCGCAATAATCCCAGGTTGGATGCTGACGACATGGATGTGCGGGTTCTCGAACGCGAAATAGTCTACCATCTTCAGAGCAGCTGCCTTGGCTGCAGCGTAGCTAAAGACACCCGGCACTTCAGCCATTGGGGCCCAGTGACTTATGCCAGACCCAGTGTAGATGACCTTTGCCGCTGGGGCTGCGAGGGGGGGGAATGCTTGAAGAGAGTTGAAGATGCCAATGACGTTGACTTCAAAGCCTTGACGGAGCTGAGCTTCATCATAGCCGTAAACCGGGCCGGCCTTTGGTAACATGCCGGCGTTGGCGATGAAAATGTCGATTTTACCAAGTGTATCGACGATGTTCTTGAGCGCAGTGCTTATGGACTCAAACTTAGTGACATCTCCAGTTTCGAACAGGACCTGGGTCGAGGGGTTGGCAGCCTGAATAGCCTTTGCTGCAGTCTCAAGACATCCAAGCCTCCGGCCGACAATGGAGATGGATTTGGCGCCAGCTTGTGCAAAAGCAACGCCAGTAGCTTGACCAATCCCGGTACCTCCACCAGTGATGACAACGTTCTTGCCAGCAGCTGAGAGCTCCGGTCTTGTTGGTGAGATAAATGGATATGGCTCAATGTGCCATGACTTGGTGAATGATGAAAAGCCGGGTAGTGGTAGAGGTGCCATTTTGGCCGAGAGAAAAAGGAAGATGGTGAAAAGGTTGGCGTTGGGAAATATTCGTTCCTGGGCGCGACAATTATATAGATACTGTAACCATGTATTGAGTGGACACTGATCAAGTTTCAGAACCCCCTCTGACCTTCATTCGTAAGCATATTGTCTCTCATTCTTCCGCGGAACATCGTCAACGTTATTTTCGTGAAATGATTCAGCTGGCTGTTCCGCGGAGGATGGGGGTTGGTGTTGCACCAACAGGTATTACGTTTTCATCACATAGGCAAGCCAACAGATGCGATTATCTCCTCGACTGACTACATCAATTGCTGGGTGAATGATTATTTCAATTTGTTCTTGGACTTTTCTTGGATCATCAGCTGCAGGTGGCTTCCAGCCAATCCACATTTTGAACAGCATTCTGGAAAGACATGTCTCGCGCATTTCTTAGCAGCTCATCCCACGAGTGACGTAAGCGCTTCAGCTGCGGAAGCGGTGCTTGGAGTATCATATCATCTAGAAAGCTAAATGCGGGGTAGATTAATTGATCATCCGTATCAGCTTTTGTGTGCCAAGGATTGAAGAGGCTGTTGGCCGTCAGGCATACTGCTGCAGAGATGTAGGTGCAAGCTGTCATCCTGGCACCTCATAGTTAGCAAAGAGAATAAGAAGGAGAACTTGTGGACTCACCATATGAAAGCAGGATCTTTATGATCAATCGCTATGAACAGTTCAATGTACTCGCGAGACTCATGAACAAGTTTATGCCAACCCACTGGCAATCGTGGAGCTGTGACTAGGCCTTGCTCCACTGCCTTTCTTCCAAAGTCTTGAAGACTCGGTATCCACTGCGCTTCCATGGCATGAGCTTTGCAGACTACGCTCCGACAGGTAAGATGGCTTGAGTATAGAACACCAAACGCCCTCTGCAAGTTCGTATTTCCACTCTGAGTAATTGCGATAGGAGAGAACTCATCAGGTATACGGGAAAGCCAGTCGTCTAGCATCCGGTGGATTCTAGTGACGTTCTCCAGCCTGACGTAGAAGTCTGATGCGGTGGGAGACTTGGATAGCATTGCTTCGTAGACTTCGCCTTGGATATGTGCAAGCTGAGCTCGAGAGAGAAAGAAGTTGAAGCTGGATGAGCTATCGGCTGTGTACAGCATACCAGCTCCGTCAGTAGGTGTAGCCGATGGCCAATCAATGCTAATATCATTTTGGCTCTGAATCGGCGGTAGTTTCGTGCGCATAGCTATATCGCGGTCCAAGATATATGCAATCCAGAAAACGCGATCCTGCTCTAAAGACTCAATCGGACTGAGGTACTCGGACTTCGATCGGGTATGTAGTCCCAGTCCATGAGCAAGACGCAAAGCAATGGGTACCAGAGCCGAAGCTGGTTTCAAGTCAGACGTAGCCTGGAGTAACACGACCATTCCGACAATTGTCTGGACGTCCAAGAGATTCGATTCCCCTAACATGATATCATTGAGAACTGACTGAGCCCTGTTCATGAAGTGCAGGGTACTGTAATTGCGCGGCTTTTCTTCATCTGGAATATGCCGATAGGCCAGTGCAAGAACAACATTGATGGCCGCCCAGGATGAGGCGTCACGCTGGTGAGGTTGCTCATACCACGCATTGACCCTAGATAGAAGTCTCTGTGGATGGAAGAGGGGTAGGATAGTGTTGAAGGTTGTAAGGAACTTGTTGACTCCGGATAAAACCTCGTGTTGAGGGGGCAGCTCAAGACTTGACTCATGAGACACCTTTCCAGAGGAGCTGACGTCATATCCATTCACCTGAACCTGATCACTTTGCTGACTACTCTTCTGCGACAACCGCCCCTCGAGCTCTTTAATCCTCTGCTGCGCTTCATCAAGGCTGGTCTCAAGCGATTGCACCTGAGACTGCAAAGCCGCCCCGGTACTATTGGGACGTTTTCTGATTGAAACTTTACGGCTCGTAGCTTGAAATGTGCAGTCAGATTTATACAGAACGCAGTGAGAACATCGAGGCTTTTGACCGTCGCACCGAATTCGCTTGCGGTAGCAGACGTCGCAAGCCTGCCAGACGCTGTCAGCATTTATCCAATCTCGGCCAGGAACACATGGCGGCAAACCTTTCTGGTCATCTGCGTTGGTGGCATGTTCAACGTTATTGTTGAGAATGGCAGACAAAAGACGGTTGATTGAAAGAAGTGATACTGACACTGGCTTATCTTGTCTTCCGCGGAAGCAATGCTGACAAATTGACCACTTTTCTGATTGGATGCCCTTTGAGACGAACTTGCGATGGCTGATAAATAAGAATCTCTATTGGAACTCTATTTATACAATTTCCTACTTGAAAACAACTTCTCCCAAAAGCAACTCTATCCTAATCAAAGAATACACTACAATACATACACTAACTACCCCAAACATATACAACAATCGCCAAAGCACTAGCCCCTCGCGTCACCCGTGTCTTGCCTTAAACATCAGTTCACTGTTTAAATAGTCCACCCATCAAGAGCTTCAGCATTGGTATAAGCAGCGAGATTGAGGTAGTGAATCTGTCGCGTTCCACCACGACCAAACTTCTCAGGCGTGCTGTTCAGCAAGAAAGCAGAAGTAAAAGAGTTCAAGCTAACCAGACCGGGAAACTGCTTATTGAACTTATCGAAGATGGTAATCCACTGCCTAAGAATTTCTCATGAATCGTTCTCTTTCAAATTTTTACGGAAAATTCCATTTAGCTCCAGCTCATGACTCCATCAAGCTGTCACGTTCAAGGCCCTACCGTCTACCATGTTTTCGGTTGGTATGGCTGAATGGAGTCAGTCCTCTAGCCCATTTATCTACCATGACGACTTACCAGGCGCTTGGGAAGAGCATCTATCCAAGCCACATTTGGTACTGCTGATTATCTGTAGGCGTCCAGGAAAGATCATATTTGACTGATTGCATATACTGTGTAAAGTTCATAGGGTATCCGGGATTGTATGGAGATGCTTCGTGAATCTCGTCGATATGCTCTTTTGTAAGCTTGATCTTCAAGGCTTCAGGCATAGCCTTGATATGCTCAACGGTATTGACTCCCACGATGGGGAATACGTATGTGGATTGGTGGAATAAGTACGCCAGTGCCTAACTGAATTAGATCCTGACCTGATATAGATGGTGAAGCCGAAACTCACAATAGCTTGTAGTGTTGTTCCCTTCCGGTCGGCGAGAAGGGAGTCAAGCCATGCTGTTTTGCGTCTGTCGAGATTAGTACCTCAACAATATACAAATTTAAGAAAACCTACAAGCATTGGCCTTCATCACGATCCAAGCGGGAGTGTTGCCGATTCCAAGATAGAGGACCTTTCCCTGCATAACAAGAACATGGAGGCCTCCCATGACCTCCTCAACTGGCGTCGCATAGTCCCACCAGTGAACATACAAAACGTCAATGTAATCTGTCTTCAGCTTCTTCAAACTGTCGCGCACTGAAATATGCATGCTCTTGGCAGAATTACCGGTGAGGTTGGACTGTAAAGGCTCAGGGTTGTCGCCGAATGCGCGATAACCCGCCGTGTACTTGGTCGCAATCACCATTTGGTCTCTAACACCACGTTCTTCCATCCACTGGCCGATGAGTGTTTCTGACATCTGGTTGTTGTAGTTGCTCGCAGTGTCGACGAAATTGCCACTTGTTTCGTAGAAGGCATCTAGGAGGGTGAATGGTTCCTCATTCTTGCCGGTGTAAAACTTCCATTCGTGGCCGATGCTTATGCCGCCGAGACAGATTGGCGATACCTTGACTCCAGCAGTGGGGGAGAGGATGCGATGGAACCCAAGTAGGGTCTTGGGCTTCGGTGCAGTTGGAAAACCCATGGTATGTGATAAGGTTTGGTGCGCAGGGTATAAGAAGAGTGAAACAACGAAGCAGAGGGGCATTTCAAACACCCTGTATCAAGGAAGACTTTATAGAAGTCCTCATATTAACTGAGTTCACTTTGTCGCATCATAAACAGGACGACATATATGCCAATGCAGCTTGCTTACACGCTATTGCCCCTGTAACATCTTGCACCAACGCAAGTTGCTGACGCCAAAATGGGGCTTCTAGTTACTGAGCTACAGTGCGTCCACAGCCACTCCGCTTGCGAAAGAGTCCCGATCTCGAATGGAGGATGGTGGCTACCTTCTGTATAGATACGGTAAATTAAGACGCGATTATGGCGCTGACGAAGTATAGTTTAGTTGAAAATACAACTTTTTCATTTATTTCTATTCAACAACTACATGTCGAGGGTCAGGGTGACAAAGCCCTCTTCGGCCAACTTGGTAGCGTACAGGTTGGCGGATTGTTCTTTGACTGCGCCCATGGGATGGCCCACAACGATGGCGGGGGAGTGGGTGCTGCGGTTGGTGTTTCTGGAAGTGAAGAGATTGCCGACGGCGGTGGTGTTGTAAACGGTGTTGAAGTGTATGGGCTGGATTGCGACGGATTCGCTGCGGTAGAAGTTGTCGGCGCCATAGGAGAGATTCTGCGCTGAAGCTGGCATCACAGCTGTGAAGGTCATGATGCCTTGGGCCGCGTAGTCGAAGATTCACTTCATGGTGATGATTTCATTGCTGTTGCTAGACGAGAATTGTGTTGGTGAATTTCTCTACTTCAGGCGAGATGCTGATTGTTATATATCACACATCTCATGTATCTACATACTCCATCTTTGAAGGCGCGTTGTAATAGTAGATGAACGAAATCAAGCCGCGTACCTCACCATCGTAAACGCCGAGGCTTAGTTATGCCAAGCCGCTCGAATCGAGATCTTTTGCCGAGTGTCTGTCGGATGCACATCCTTTGTCTCATGACCTTCATGAGAAAAGCAGCTTGAGCAGACGGGGAGAAGAACTGTATTGCAGTCGAGAGCGGGTCCTAAACTGTCAGCAACCTGCATTGGCGCCGGACCTTAGACGCTTGGCAAGGAGACAGAAGCTTCCAATACTCGTCATTACATGGCTTGAAGTTGAACCTTAATCAAGTACTTTAAATAAACGCCCGACGGCTTCGTAATCAGTGTTAGTAAATCATGTTAAACATTATTAAGTATCTCTCGTTAATGCCAACCGATTTCCACGTTTTAAATGCACTACTGACACCAATCTGCAAGCAAGAGACCTTCATGACTAAACTCTACTCCCTGCCAACAGACCATTACTCTGACCCGGCGTGTTGACCAGCGGAAAATACTCCAATCCACTATCCTGGCTTGGCATAGGCGGCGGCACGGCATCATCTACCTGTCCAACACCAGAGCATGTCTCACACGGAGCCGACTTCCGGTGTTTCTTACCAAGATAGAATTCAGCTGAAAGCTTGTAAAGTTGCCATACAGCTTGAAGCAGCACAAGATCAGCTACAATGATAGCAATGATGAGATTGCCCGCCGGTTTCAGCCGCGGGACCTGACAGATGTACGTCGTAGCGATGACAGATGGTGTAATACCTAAACTACCTGTTGTTTTCTTCAGTGCACTGTAACTGTCGTTTGCGGGACCCGATCTCAGATTCGCCATGCGCGCTGTAGAGAAGTTGTCCGTGTAGCGCGTCAGCAACTTGCTATCGGTGAGGATGTTGGATTTGGGGGCTGCTTCCTGGCCGAGATCAGCGAGTATTGTTGAATACGCCGCTTTTGCCAGCGACTCTGCTTTGATCCATATGTTCGGATAGGTGTCGCTTTCCTCCAAGGCCTTTGCGGTCAGGGGAAGCGGTAGTTTGGGACAGCAGGCCACCTCGTTTATTCTGTTACCGTAGAAACGATAGTCGAGGCTGAAAAATTGCAAGTTTTCAATATCAGGGTACGTGTCATTGATCATGAAAGACACAGTCCCCTTGTTGAGTTCTATCTTGCTATCGTGATCTTTGAATGCCCCCTGCTGATCCTGGAGCATCAACGTGACCTCTCCCCAGAATGTCAACATCAGGGATTCGCCCCACCAGAGGCTAGCTTGCGCTGTCTTGTTACGACTCAGGAACCCGGTCCCCAGGAACTTGTGGAGACTATCGAAAGAGATGGTATCAGGAACGTAGTCGAAAGTCTGTGTCATGTTGAAGAAGACTTCTCCGGCCGGGGTGTCGATCTTGCACGAAATGTACGACCGCAGCGTGGCGCCCCATTCGCAAAAGCCAATCTGATTTCCAGCCCTGTCTAATGAATCAAAATCTATTTCCACAGAGTTAACAGAGCAGTCCTGCAGGATGTTGCTGTGATATGTGAGAGCAGGCGAAATGAGCCGCCGGCCATCTTCTCCTCTCTCCCAAACGCTGGTTAACGTGTAGGTTAGAGCGGTATTGTTGGTGAAGAAATCACTGTTTACTGGCAACGTGGCAGGCTGACATTTAGGTTGCACTTTGGTGGTCAGAAAGGAAGGGTAGCGATGCAGCAAGCCACGCCTGGAAACGGTCGCATTTGGATCCAGTGAGTTCTGGACGATGAGTTCATAGCTACTGGATGCAAAGTTCATCAAGGTGAAAAGCGCGATGAATATGATACCGCCTACGGCAGCAACAGGGGTAAACCATCGAAAGGGAAAGGGTTGGGTGATGGGGTAACTGAAATATGACTTGTGCTCCATGGTCGCTGATAATTGAAACCAAAAACGCACGGCCAAGCTTGAGGCATTATTGTTTATGTACTGCAGACCAAAATCAGGCTGTGAGTAAGTCCTAGATAACTGCTTTTCCAGCTGTGTCTCACCACCAATCAACTGCTGGCATTTCATGTAGCTTACTGTCATTCATGTCTTGTTTGGGGGCCTCACATATTTTTATAAATATCTTTTCAGCTGGTGACTCTAAAATTATCAAGTATGAGTTCAGCCCTATCGTAGTCAGTAAGAAATAAATACCTCAAAATCATGAGAATAAATTGCAATTGTTGGCACATGAATCTAAATCAAGGGCCGTTATAGCCATAGTAAGTCTTCCGTCTTTCACCTTAAATGGAGCCATTTCTCAACAGCACCCTCATCATCCAAAGCCTCTCCACTCACCAGCCCGTTAACAAAAGACTCACCCAAGAACAAATAATCTTCATCGCCAGTACCCTCCACCGGGAGCATAACAAACGGCGTACTTCCACCGTAAAGAACACAAACATGGTCTCTAGACTTCATTGACATGGGTCCTATGCCGACGTACCCTAGTTCTGTTATTAAAAACATCCGATCTATTTAAAGCATATCTTTGAACCTGTCAGGTGCATCGTCTCGATCCGTAGATGGCGGAATCTTGATACATTTTACCAGCTCGACAGACGAATCAATTTTATCTTGTTTACTGTAGACTTCTGAGATTCTATCTTTCAGTAGCTGTAGCTCTTCCACGTCGTCGAACATCGTCTGTGTTTCGGGTGTCGACCGGCTCGCCTGGACGACAATACATAGAAGCCCGAGGACAGTCCTTATCTCATGGTTCTTATCTTGAAAGGCTATGAGCCGCATCAGAGCCGATGACAAGTACTCTTTGAAGCCGACCCAATGAAGTTTTGGATCTACGTGGGCTGTTAATGTACTAAGTAGTAGTGTTATCAAATCAACACCGTTCTTCTTAAGAATCACGATTGCCCACTAGGAGCATGGCAGCGTTCCTCATAGCATGCAATGTAGCCAAAGGTTTCATTACGCCGGGGATTAACAGCCAACCCACTCCAGAGCTGCGGAAGATCTCTCCAGGGATAATGGCGCTTCCCCATAAGATCCTATAGTATTTCGCTAAGGCGATCTCTTGGATGATCCACACTCTTAAGAATGGAAGGCTGAGCATATTATTCAAGGCTACCCAGGTCGGGGAGTTTTGTGCTAATAGGCCGAGAGATTCCAGCGTTGACGAGCTCAGCTCTGCTATATATCTATCTCATGATACTGACTTACTGAGATCGTTCCTGGATATCATTTTGGTTGATGCAAATCTGGTCGATCCAGATCAATTGACAATCTCTCATTTCTCTTAAACTCCCCGTTCGTATAGGGTCTCGGCAGGCGTTGTACAAGGCATTGTCACTCGAGATTTCACGCAATTGAACAAGGAATATTTCTAGTCATTGGCTCTATTGTTTTTCCACTTCCTATTGAGTTCCCCACTGGAGCTGGTATATCGAGCTCGATACCTTGTACTCGCGCAACACATTGATAGCCCTTTCAGCACTCTCAGCTACCAAAAGAAGTCTCTTGTTCCCAGGCTTCACAAAGCCTTCTTCGGTAGCTTTATCCAGCCAGTCAATGATGCCGTTCCAATAGCCATCGACATTGAGAAGCACGATGCCCCGACTGTGAATGCCAAGCTGAATCCACGTTGTCGTCTCGAAAATCTCTTCCATGGTTCCAAATCCTCCACTGAGACCTATAAATCCGCTTCCCGGGCCACCTGCAAAGACCTCCTCAGCCATTAGCCTCTTGCGGGTGTGCATGTCTTTGACGAGTGTAGTTTGACCAAAAATTGCTTCATCGGGAATATTAGGGGCCTGGCGCGAACCGGCTCGTTCGTGCTTGACGAGGGCTTCGGGAATAATGCCATGAACAGATTGAGGACCATTGATTGAGACCAGAGTTTTGGCAATTTCTCCCATGAGTCCGACAGTGCCGCCTCCATAAACTGCGAGGTGTTAGTGGCTGCCATCCGCCGGACTGTATCATGAAGCCGATCATGTAGTCATGCGCTCGTCCTGTTACTCACCTAGGTCAATATTATTGGCAGCCATTACACGTGCGAGAACTCTGGCAGCTTCCATGTGAGCAGGACTAGTACCAGTGCCTGCTCCGCAGTATACACATATCTTGGTGCGAGCTGGAGGAGACATAGCGTCCTGAACCATGATTGTCGCGTAATCGGGATGATGTAGGGTAGCTAAGTCTTGCAGATAGCTTGACACGAACCGATTTAGAGAAAAAGGGAGGTTATGGTATATGAGAGTCTGAAGCCTGAAGAAAAAGTGCAACCTGGAATTTGGGGTTTCCCCTGTTTATAAAATCAGATATCTGGGCAGGACCTTGGTGTGTCTGCTCGGCGAGACGATACCACTTGTACGTTTTAGACCTCGGCCGAGTTTTATGGTTCGTGACGGTTTAGGGGTCGAGCCCACGACGACTTCGGTAAAGCCTGTCAAGCTCATAGCTTGAAACCCGCTGATCAAACAATACTCCTGAGTAGCGACGCATCAACTTCCCGATGATTTACTGATCAAACGGTTATGCAATTCGCATCAAACTGCTTAGATCTTTAACATATCACCAGTGATCTTGCCGTAGATTACGATAACCGGGGTTTAGCCGGACAAGCAGGCTCATTCACAAATCTCGGCCGTGCTGAAAATGTCTCATCTGCACAATCATGCAAAGCACGGCCGAGCGGGAATAATTGCAACATGCCAAATCCGAGATCAGTCCGAAGCAGTCAGCGGTCTGTTCTCGCATGCACTAATTGTTCTCGTCGGAAGATTAAATGCTCCAAGACCATTCCCTGCACAGCATGCGTCCGCCAGAATAAGGCTGCGCAATGCCAGCGAGAGCCTGTCGCAGTTGTTTCGAGGCGCTCGGCAGGGCGTTCCAGGGCCTCGATAGCACTGGATGACCCTGAAACTGTCCCACTATCTGTGCCTGTTCCAGAAGCCGCCAGATTTGCAGCAGTGCCAACAACTTCGGTTGAAGAACTACCTCTCACTGGGATCCCTGCGCTCAGCAGCAATGATTCCCCACCGCAGATTGATGATCAAATTATCGAGCATCTTTTGGCTTCCCTATCGAAGCCCGATACGCGATTGACCAACGAAGCTGCTGCCATGCTGGAGTTTCTTACCCACGGTCGGCGTAACATTCTTGACCAATTCATCGGAAGAGAGTCAATTTTCACCTCTATAGCGCAGCCCGCCCAAAAATGGGATGCGTTCCTACCTGTTGATGTTGCTCGCTCGTTGCTAGTGCTTCATGAGAAGCATTTGATCTGGATGCACAACACGGTTCATATGCCGACGTTTCTACTCGAATTTGATGAGAATATTCTCAAGAGTGAATGTGACAGAACTTGGATAGCTCTCTATTATGCTCTTCTCTCCGTAAGATGCGCGCCGTGCTGCTCAACTGGCGAACCTAACGCTTCACAAGCAAACCCTCTACCATCTCGACAGCGACTACCTATCATCTCTGCCACAGGCAATCATAGGTAAGCTGGTCGGTAATCTCAATTCCACTGCTTGCTGACACTTCGTGAAAGTCGATAGCGGAGCGTCACGTATTTTGTTCGATAAGAGCAGAGAGCTGCTATATGAAGCTGAGTTCATGGATAAGCATAAGCTGACCTCGGTCCAAACAATCTGCTTGCTGGTTCAGGTTGCTCATAACTTTGACAAGTCCGACCTCATCTGTGTTCTCGTATCCGCTGCTATTCGTATCGCTCAATGTCTGAACCTGCACCGTCTAGGACTCGATAACCCTGGTGCCACTATCAACGAGGCCGTCGCCCGCGAGGTGCGAAAGAGAGTTTGGTGGTTTCTTGTGCGGTACGACTGGCTACAGATTCCATTCCAAAACACCTGCCAGATTCATTATTCACAGTTCAGCACTCCCATGCCCGCCAACTGCCATGACGATGAAGAGCGTATGATCAAAGATGGCAGGGTCAATGCCCAGCCTGTTGGCACCAGCACCGTTACTACCTGGACGAATTGCCTTGCCCAAAGTAACATTTGTCACTTCGATATAGCAAGATAAAGGCTGACAGCAATCTTACAGTGTCTGTCGTTATGTGGAGACATCATGATAACATGTCAAGGAAGGGAAGCAGAGTGACTGATGCTATTGATGGAAGATATGATGAAGTCATCCGAGCCGATGAGGAAATCAAGAGCCTGTATCTCTCATGGTCTGATACGCTACGAGATGTCAATACTACGCCAAGCGACAATCCAGCAACCGATGGTCTGCCTACGGCCTTAATGCCAGCGATGCTTCTGATGAGTATCGCCCAGAAAGTCCGTGGCAACTAGATATTTAACTGTGTGCATGACTGACGAGTTCGGCAGATCTTTACGATTCATCGCCAGTTCCAACTGTCGTGCTTTCGTGACAGGCGATACGCATTTTCTCAGGTAACTGTCCTCGATCAGCCCTGGGATAATCACTGATCCGTTGCAGCTGTCGTGTGTAACGATAGCGGAACGAAGCATCGAAGCATTCAAGAGATGGCCCGATTGTCTCGAGACACGCATCTGCCGCCGAATGTGGACTACGCTGTCGTATATGATCAGCTGCTCAATCACTCTCCTTTTTGCTTTGCTCTTCAAGGCCCAGAATACCCTAACGCATGATGTTGAAAGGCTACGCGCTTATGTTGAGTTTGGGAAAGACTTCCTTGGTAAGGAAGCACAGGCGAGCTCAATCGCCAGGAGAGGAGATCGATTGCTTGGAGCATTGATGGAGCTCGAGCGCACATCGGGGTTCTCATCGGACATTGAAGCGGACATTGGAGATACTATACGCCGTGTTGCGTTGGCTGATGATGACGGTGTTGAAGCAAATCCTGGTGAGGCGTACCAGATGGCCTTTCCGTACGGGCAAGATCTTTGGGAAAGCCTGATGAGGGATCCCGCCGAAGGTGAGATGATATGATGTCTCAAGTGGACTTAATTTGGAATGATCATCATAAGTCTATTAATGCCGTGATCTCCTGGCGCTGGTCTTCTCAAAGCTAAAGCTCCATGTAACCTTGCGAGTCCCCCCAACATCCGAGGATCCCATCCTTCCCACATGCTGCAGTACACTTGGTGTGATAGCGTACTTCTTCAGATGATTAATATCGGCGAAATATTCTATGAGTGAGTCGCCGGCAATTGCATCCGACGCGGTGTGTAGGGCGGCGCCAAGCGCGTCAAGATGTTGCCGAGGTATCACTAGGCCCTGTGCACAACACCCGTAGTTCGGCATCTCATGAATGCCTGTTGGATACGAATTGACTGTAAGACGACCAGCAAGGAAGTACAAGGCGATGAAGGACGCTGTCCAGAATGTCAGATGTGGCAGGGTCCAGATGGTTGACTTTGGGTGAAAGGTCTGAGATCTCCGTCGTGTTTCTATAGCCACTACCAACAGGTAGAGGACTATGACGATACAGTATACCG
The DNA here is from genome assembly GCA_013266175.1 of Fusarium gaditjirri. NCBI lineage: Eukaryota > Fungi > Ascomycota > Sordariomycetes > Hypocreales > Nectriaceae > Fusarium > Fusarium gaditjirri. The sequence goes on along the minus strand of JABFAI010000120.1, from coordinate 22,587 downwards.
ATATAGAAGTGGCGAGATAGGTCGGCCATTCCTCCGCGTTCCAGCCCATGTATGTTTCGGAATAGAATAGCCGCAGGTACAGCCAATTCTTTGTGTCTTCGACTCGTTCCAGTTTGTCCAACGCAGTAGATAGGCGCCCTAGCCAGTTATGTGCGGCAATGATATCGTCTTCAACTAAAGCAAAGTACTCTGATCTTTGTTCTTGGCAAGCTGTCATCAATGTAGCGTAATCGCGGTGGACTCGATCGTTTCGGGATAGCTCATGGTTGTTATCTAATGCGACGCTGCGGTATCGATCGGGAGCATTGGTTGTCGAAGAGTTGCCGTACAAGAGGACTTCATCAACCAGGCGGTCTAGCCATCGTCTCCCAAAGGCGGGATGGGAAGTTGGATCATCGTCTGCCAGCAGTACGATAATGTGTATCGCCTGTCTCTGTTCGAGACTAAGACCCTGGACAAGCGAGGCCACAGCTCTGGGCAGGAACTGATCTCGTTCTCGCGTAACACTTGGTATGCCGACACAGATATGCTTCTCTTGGTCTCTTGGTATTGCGTCGGGGATGTTGTTGAAAAGGGGTAGTTTTACTAGCTCTTCTACTGGGAAGTGCTCGGCAATGTCGAGTAGCTCATCAGCTTGTTGTTCTCGGATATTCGTGTATCGTGTCTCGTAAGCTCGGGTCGAGTCGTAAAAGAAGGAAGAAGGATCGGCGAACGTGTAAAGCCTGCAGAGCTGGAATAAAAAGACCCATATACTAGCCAGCGAGGCGTATGCGATAAAGAGCCGTCGGTTATGCCCTATCAGCATTTTTACCAAGGTGCAACAAAGCCAAAATGCTATACATGTTGAATATCAATTAACGGATTTGTACAATGTTTATATTAAGAGCTTCGGAAATATATTGACTGCCGACTTGGCATGGTACATCCTTTACTCTTACGTCTAGCGGCGGCCGCTCTGTGGACTTGTTGGTCATGATCGACCATTGAAGACCAATCTTCAGCCTTTTGACATGCCCGAACGATATAATACGAGCTTTGTTAGGCCAGGATCCGTCACTGGTGTTTCAACATATCGTATGGTGTTGTGTGATGGGCATGGGTTATGATCCTCTGGAGCCACTCGGTGGATTCACATGAAGACGAGGCTGAGATGGAGAAGTTCCTCGAAAAGGAGTAACGGGTCTTTCAAGAGCTTGTCGCTAGTTTACTAGATGCTCACAAATGGACTTGACTAGCGGACGCATTTCTACTAGACATTCGGAAATGTCATCATTAACAAAAATAATTCGTCCAAAGTATCGCTCGGGCCTATTTGATCTCTCGTTTTGGCCATGAGAGTGCTATTACTAACTGCTAGCCTCAAACGACGAAGAATAAAGCAAAGCCACAAACCACGTGGATTTGTTTCACACTGCCTAAAAATATTCGAAGGATTCGGGGTTTAAAACGCGGCATTTAACTATACGATCTCTAGATGACGTTTGCTTCGGAGCCGTTGTGGCAGTGCAGCGGCCGCTTGTGACTGGTAGTTTGTGGGACAGACCTGGTATCACCAGCAAACTCGGGCCGAGTCAATTTGACTGATCCCGGAGGATTATCACCGCGAAACGCGAGTCGAAGTCAATAAAGTCCATTTATAACATTGAAGCTTAAAAACGAAAACTCTTAAGAAACAACATAGCGCGCAGATCTCAATCTCGGGCTCCACTCTGCGTGCCCTACGGGGCTGGCACCATTATCGCGTGGACCTTGGGACGATTCTCACTTTTGATGATAAAGTCAATACGAGATTCACTAGATATAAGTAAGCATCTTGATCACATATAAGCACAGATACTACTGCTTGATTGGTGGAGATTGAGTTTACGTCCAGGATTAGCATCATCGACAACATCGCAACAACCAGGCCCCGAGATAAGAAGCTGGTCTAGTCTACTATGAGATGAATAATTCTCCAATATTTGCAAACTAAAGCAGAATGGTACCACTTTCCTCGTGAAGAAATTCCCAAACTGTCGATCCCGAGGCTGTGTTCAAGCTCGTCCAGTCTCGTCACTCCCTGAGGCGGCCGACTCGGTTATCACGGCCCAGCCGCACTTGGGGTTCTAGCTGTCCCAGTAGTTCCCAATACTATATCAAAACAAACCCTCGCACTTCGTCTTTTAGTACCTGCTCTCCCTGCTTCTTTGTGAGGTCCGCAGGGAGATGCACAAGTCTGCGAAAGACATATCCACACTCAGGGAGACGTTCGATTTTGCCAAAGTTTCTAGCCTGTCTAAATCAGCTGATACCGGTAGGCAACTAAATAACAGATTGCAATTAGGCAAATAATTCTGAAAGAATAAAAAAGGCCTTACAAGGTATGTTTATGCCTTTCTGAAGATTCGACCTCAAATAAGGGATAGCCTCTTGTATTGGTCACAGTAACTCGAGGTTGGCAGTAATGGGTTTGTCGAGTATATACCGTAGAATACAGGGTCCCAGCCATTCGGCTACTCTTTTAAAGCTTATTGGAGATCAGATCAAATAAAGGTTGACAACCAATATCTAACGGTGAGACTGGAAAATATGGAGATGAGATAATGAGCCTTCCATCGACAATATGGACTTCTCAGTAATTATGTAAAGCTATAGCTCGTAACGAGTCATCAACCTTCCAACTCATGCCTTTGTGTCCGTCTATTCTCCACAGCAGGTGGTGCAGGCGCTGGTAACTCAGTAGGACCCTGATTGCTATCCAGTTCTTGTAGTCCGTTCTGTTTTGAACTTTCGGCCGAAAGCTCGGCTTTGCCCCATTCCTTCGTTTCTCTCGAGTCCCCCACCGCAGCAAGAGCTTTACTGGCATTTCTCTTCCGGTGACGTATCCATAGCCAAACACCGACAAGAGCCACTATAGCAGCAACTCCACCGACTACACCACCTGCGATAGGTCCAACTGGTGTTGGCGATGAGTTGTCGGGAGATGAATCGAATTTGGGCCTGTCTGTAGATCTTGGTGTTGATGACATTGAAGCTATCACAGTCAGAATGGCCGTTGTGAGCACACAGTATCGAGTCCTAGCTTACCAAAGAGCTTCGCAACCTCGTCGTTGTCCCACTCCACCTCATCTCTGATTCACGTTAATAAACCATAAAGCCAAGACATCGGTAAACTCACCCGTTCGTATACCAATCCTTCACGACCTTGGGCGATTCGTAATCCTCAGCATCCGCATCATACTCGTTCGACCAAGCCATACTAGGCAAGTCGAGAATACCGATTCCTTGTGTCCAAGGATCCTTGTCTCTCCAGCCTTCGTCTTTACCCCAGTCATTACCTCCTATACTGACCATCTGTCGCTTGCCAATAAGAGCACATCCATGCATTCCTCGTTTCGGACCATCGGTGTCCGCTTTGAACCACTTGAACGCCGGAAGCGACAGAACCCAGACATCTCCGAAGGCCTTAGTCTTGTCATTCCACATGTTCCAACCTCCATAGATGAATCTGGAACAAGTCAGCAAAGCTCATGCCCCGAAATGATAGTGAGAGCGTACATCTCGTATGTGTTGTTCTGTCCTTGTACTCCCACGGAGCAGAAGTCAATTCTCGGATCTGGAGATACGCCTGAGGTCTGCTGATAGTACCATTCTTTGGAGGCAGGGTCGAAGATGATAATATTCGTGAAAGACACGGGCTCTGATGCGTTTCTAAAAGCGGGCATCTTGACCTTTGCGCCCCCCATGAATACCAATAGGCCGGACGCGCCGATGGAAGGTATGCATGTACCTCGTCCGGACCAAGTGGCGTAGTCAAGAGCTTTGGTTGACTCGTTAGTCCACCTTTGGGTCGTGAAGTTGTAAGTCAGTAGCCCGTCAAGAGGTCGTTCGACATAACTTCCGTCAATGAACCTATTATCAGTTCTACGTTCACCATAGCCACCAAGATAGTATCCGACGCCGTGGCAAGTAGCATAAGCTCCTCTCACAGTCCGATAGAGTGAGCTGAATAGTGTGTCGTCTTCAGGATCGTGGACTAACCAATTTCCCTTGCCGTCATCGGCCTCGAATGCATACAGATGGTGGTCTCCAGCGGCCGAGGTGTTCTTGTAAGATCCTTGGCCGCCCCAAGAGTAGATTATTGATCGATCTTTATCGATCCAAAGAGCAGGTTGTTTCAGATATGGCGCTGTTCCTTTCCCACTCTCCGTGAAGATGACAGTATCGTTTGTCCAAGATTCGTCTAGCGGTATTGAGAGAGTGAGGCTGACTGGATAGTATTAGCATCACCCGAGAATAGCTGTTGACGCTCATTTACCGGCTGTTGACCGAGACTCATCCAGTTCGGAACTGACCTCCCCGCCCTCGAGATAAACATAACCATCGAGAAGAGCAACTTCACATTGGGGTCAGCTACCTTCTAGAAATGTTTCAAGATATTCCTTACCTGACAGTAACGATCGTCGAAGGAAGTCATCATTAGCTGGTAATTGTGGCGATCCCTTTGAGCTCTGTCGCGTTTCAAGTTCAGCCGCGCAGCGTAGTGAAGTGAGGCAAGACACAATGGCCAGTCTGCCATTAGGCAACCTCATTATGAACAGATACGTCGAGCTGCCTCGTCTCTCCCAGTCATGCCATACATACAAGTCTCTAACTAAGTTGCAGAGATGAAGTTTTGGCAGATGAACAGAGGTGGTTGGAAGCCGGTCAGTGTTTTTGAAATGAAGTGAGGTTTGGCTGTTGCGCCAAGGGGAAAATTACAGGATGATTTTTGGGGGCCGTTTTTGGTGCCAGGTTTTTGATGGACAGCTCAGACTATTTCGGTCAAACATTGCCTACCAAGTTGTCGTCACATGCAGGTGAATCTTTTGAGTATGGAACCCTGGAAAATGCTAAACGAATTTAACCTTTAGAACTACTCGTCCATATATTGCTGATAGTTTTTGTAGTTTTGCAAAGCAGAATGCGGTCTTAAACTCCATCTCTCTTCGTATATTCGTCTCAACTTGGATTGATGTGGCGTATCCGAGCTTAGGCGCCAGTTTGACGTTACAATCCTGGTACAGCTAATCCAATCTGCACGCTGCACCACTGCATCATGGTAAGCGCTAACGTCTTGGCCTTGGACGGAACCCAGCAGTCAGTCCATTGAAGATCTTCAAATTAAGCATAATCAATCCCATATACGTGACATCATAACCTGTACAGAGAGTCACATTCTTGTAAGCATTGCTGCCCGCCCTTCGAAGCCTTCTATGAACAGAAATGAGTTGACCAAATTCAAACACATAAAGCTGGCGGCCACGAAGTAACCCGTGCAAGTTAAGCCATCCATAATCCTTTCCTTCAGTACCAATCCCTCCATGCGTGGAAACCGAGGAACCACCTCAACGCATAGTAGAATGACATCCATTTGGTTCGGTGCTCCCCAAGAACCAATGTCCTGTGCAGTCCCTTTTCCCACTTCTGGGTTATGGTGTAGGAGCGATCAGAGCCGTTTGAGCGCAAGCAGCAGAACAGACTCCGAATGCGCTGTTGCAGGCTGCAATCGTAGCTGGGGCCGTTGCTCCAGCGGTAGCTCCCCAGGTCGCGCCGCCAGCAGCATAGCAAGCCATGGCTACGGAGGCGCATCCCGCCTGACAGACGCCATACGCGATTGGACCTGCGACTGCGGTCGTCGAAAAAGAAGCGATAGCGACAAGATGTAGGGACTTCATTTTGAAGATCGTTGTTGTGGCGGTACGTTGTAGTTCTTAATACTTTGTGTTGGAAACCAGAGTATTCGTCTTCTTTTCTTTCCTGTAAGATGGTCGAGTGAAGGTTCTAAAAGTTGATCAATCATTATCGATTTTATCAGTGGCGGGGGGAGTGGTCGGCCTCCCGCATAAGATCACGTCATGTAACACAATGAGGCTGACACCCTCATCAGTTTCAGCCTCACTCGATGGAATGTTCATTGAGCCACTTATGGCGCACTGAGAAACGAATAACTTCAGTTAAACAATAGACAAGTATATTTCTGATTGGATATACTGTATTGCCGAAGCTGGGGTTCTTTATCTTATATTGTAAATCATGGTGTAGGCGCAAACAAAGCAATCATCGCACAAACCACTGAGCAAGTTCCAAACGCCTTATTGCAGGCGACAATAGTCGGCGAAACGGTTATGCCGAGGGTCGTTCCCCAGATCGCGCCGGCCGCTGCATAGCAAGCCATGGCAATAGTAGAGCAGCCGGCTTGACAAGCCGCATATGCCTGCGGCCCCGCAGATGCACCAGCAAGGAACAGGGCGGCGACAGCGACAGTAAGTGCGGGCTTCATTGAGCCGGCGAGCCTTAGGATGATACATTAATTGGAAACGTTCGAGCGACTTCGATATATCGGCAGACCTTACCTCAAACATTTAGTTTTAGCGAAACAATGAAATCTGCGGGGTGGATATGGGAACATCTTGGGATTGATGATTCGTTTTCCGACGGGATAATGGGAGAAGTTTCAGCCAACATCTAAAAACTCAGGTCATTGCCATGAGCTGGCTTATATACTAGGCCTGATATAAGGGGAAAGTCAACAATGGTCAGCCTCCCGTGTTAGGACGCATCGTACTTAGTGAAAATTCACCAGACGCAGCCAATTACTGGCAAAGTATGGCTCGCAATTAAAATCATTAGATCATTGATCGGATAGAATTCTTCATTGTAGCCGTTCATAATCTCATCAGTGTCGTTACTCTATCAACAGCCTACGCTGTCATCCCATATTCGAGCCGATACAGATCTTATGGGGACCTCGCAGGCGTAAGTGGCTTTCTACCATAGACAATGTAGCTAATGACTAAGTCAGCGTCACGTCATCGAATCAGATTCAGTCGGCACTTACATAGGCCAATACGCATGAATCCTGGGGTTCTGCAAGTCCTTTCTCACATGCGCACAAAACACCCTCGTCTCCTCAGTCGACCACCCAAGACCTCTCGTAAAATATGCCAGTGACAGTCCATCCAACCCGCCGGCGATATTCGCACAAGCCCAAGCCCCAAGCTCCTTGAACTTCTTATCCCTCGGCCACGGATTCGTCGGCCACTTTTTCTGTACCTCAACAATATCGTCGAACCCGGCGGCAGCGAGGTAGTTCTTATACTCTGTTGTCGGAAACACAGGACGACCGAGGTTCTGGCCGGCTTCAAAGCAGGATCTGCACCATTTAGAGAGGTAGCTTTCTGGGTCGAGGGTTCCGTCGTCGGAGCGTGCGGGGAGGGACATGTCCTGGAGCTCGAGATAGCCGCCGGGCTCGAGGTTGTCGAAGGCGACTTTCACGATTTGGGGGAAGTCGGTGAAGCAGCCAAGCACCATGCGGGCGAAGATGAAGTCAAAGTTCCGGGTCCAGGTCCATTCTTTTTCGAGGTCATTTATCTCGAAGCTCACATTCGGTGGGACGCTGCGACTCGATTTCAGTAAAGAAGCTGTAAAAGAAAGAGAAAGTTCACGTACAGGGCTGGCTGGATTGGGCTGAGATCAACACCAATTACCTATGAAGTTAGCCACTGTATACTCTGCGATAGCGACTTATCTACCTCGGCTTGAGGGTTTGCATCAGCTAGACGTTTGTTAGCGAGAAATGATCAATTATCGCAGATGAGTAATGAACCGTAGTCAATGGCCCATGATCCAGTGCCGGTTCCCATATCAAGAACACGTTTCGCGCCTTTCGCTTTGGGACATAGAGCGAGGTCTCCGTCCAGCGTTCGAACATAAAGCTCATGTTGCAAGTCTTATCACGTCAGCGTTGCTCTCACAATTATAAGTCACGGCGTACCCAGTCTTTCATTCTCTGCCTTTCATCTCAGTCAGTACCGTATCTTGATGCAAAATACCCAATTCGGTATCGGATCTGTTGATCAAACCTACTTCATCGTTTGGCAGGACATATTCTATGACTTGTCAGTTTTTTTGCTTCTGATTGGCACGTCAAATCAACTTACTCCCGCTACTCAAAGCATGATAACTTCGTCCATTTTCTTGTCGGTAAGCCAAAATACTCGACGAAATTGAAACAACCGATGGCTCTACTTCCTACACATCATTAAAATACGTCATTTTGAGGCTCTGTCAAAGCGTAAAAGTGACCCATAATGGAAACGAGTCATTGAAACATACTTCACCAATCGAAGAATCGGCATCGTCGTCGTCACCTGCAGCCTATGCATGTCAAATCAGACCCCGCTCTCTCATGCTCGAAAATAGAGGGGTGAATAATTGTCTCACGATAGCATCTTGGATTTGGATAACAGGCTCTGGGGGCGGAGTGTTAGCCTCGCTCCGGGGATCTTGAGGTGCCATCGTGGATGGGGCCAGAGTGTGTGGATCACGGAGGATTAATTGAAAGGACCGCAACACCCCCTCTTTCTTAATCTTTCGTGCCGGGCCGTACCTTGTGTAGCGTAATGGGCTTCTTCCGTCCGGAACGAGGCGTTACTGATGTTCCGCCGATTGATTGGACGGGGATGGCTTCCAACATGCGTCATCGATGTGCAGAACCATATCATTTAGTGGTCTTGGCCCGCTGTTGGTGATACAGCTCTGCTATCTCACTGCTGTACTAACTAGACGTAGCGGTGTTAGAGCACTTGTACTGCCTGATATGAGTGGTTTTTATCATCGACAGGTTCAGGAGCGTTAATGTGCGTTCAAATCAACACGATCTAATTGGACGAGGTCCAGCGAAAACCTGCACCGTTACAGGGTATCTCAAGCTTCAACGCTTTCGTCGGCCGATTAGTCTGATTAGTCCATTGCTCCTGAATGAAATGCTTTCTCTTCCTTCGCCTGTTCACTGTGGTTTGATAAACTGCTCAAACACTGTTCAAGATGACTCTTGAAAGCGATCCCTCTGCAGGCTTTTTGCGCGATGTTTTGCAGTCTATTACTGACCATCCTCAAGCTGTCATCGCTACCGTGGTTCTTGGGCTAGTGGTTCTCTTCGTAGCTGACACGTTGCGCGCATGGTACCGATTATCACATGTTCCCGGCCCATTCTGGGCGGGGTTCTCCAAGGCCTGGATGGTGAGACAATCCTTCAAGGGAATTCAACCTTATGCGATTCAACAAGCCAATGAGAAATACGGTATGATCCGAGTGTCGCTTTTAGCAACAATACCTAACTCTATTTTCAGGGTCTCTTGTCCGGATTGGGCCCAATGAGCTGGCGACTGATGATCCCAAACTGCTCAAGCGGATGATGTCAAGTCGCTCTGCTTATACAAGAGGACCTTGTAAGCTCTTGGTATATTAATTGATAGGTAGATGCGATGATGAACTGACTGTTGAGACAGGGTACAATGCTCTTCGTTTCGAGCCTGGAAAAGATAACCTTTTCTCCATGAGAGACGATGACGCTCATACAAAGCTACGCAACAAGATGGCCGCTGGCGTAAGCCCTCCGAGATGGTAAGCATCGTGATTCAAAGGTTAACTGTTGATCTAGTACTCCGGCAAAGAAAACGAGTCCCTCGAGCGCACCATTGACGAACACATTGCCAGACTCATCAGCCTCCTGGAAACAAAGTATCTTTCAACAGACAAAGACTACCGCCCGGTGGACTTTGCTCAAAAGATCCAGTTCTTTACTCTAGATGTCATCAGTGATCTTGCATTCGGCCAAGCATTTGGGTACATCGAGCAAGATGATGACGTCTTTGACTTTATCAAGATCACAAAGTCTTACTTCCCCGTCACGTTGGTCATGGCAAATATCCCGTCGCTCGTGTCTCTGCTGCACTCAAAGCTATTCAGTGGCGCGTTGCCCAAGGAGAGCGATAAGCTTGGCTTTGGGGCTTTCATCGGGTAAGTGCCTTTGGATGAATACATCATACAAGGCTGACGTTTGTAGCGTTGCCAACAAGAAGGTCGCAGAACGATTTGCACCAGGTGCCAAATCTCATCCAGACATGCTGGGATCTTTCATCCGTCACGGCCTAACCCAGGAACAAGCTTCGCGAGAGTCGCTTCTCAACGTTGTCGCTGGAAGTGACACCTCAGCAACTACAATCCGCCTCGTCATGCTCAGTCTCCTAAGCAATCCCATCATGTACCTCAAACTTCAAAACGAAATCGACGACGCAATCAAGGCCGGAAGCATTTCATCCCCCATCACCGACGCTGAAGCGAGAAAGCTTCCTTATCTTCAAGCTGTTATCCAAGAAGGCCTTCGCATTAAAGCCCCTGCAGCTGGTCCGCTCTTCAAACAAGTTCCACCTCAAGGCGATGAGATCGACGGGAAGTTCATTCCCGGCGGTACACAGATCGGGCAATCACCATTCGCTGTGTATCACTCCAAGGAAACCTTTGGCCAAGATGCTAGCCTCTTTTCGCCTGAGCGATGGATCAATGCGGACCCTGCCAGATATGAGGCCATGGCTGAGGTTGTGAGTCTTGTGTTCTCGACCGGAAAGTATCAGTGTCTTGGTAAGCCCGTTGCATTCATTGAGCTGAACAAAATCTTTGTGGAGGTAAGTTTACCAATCCTTTTTGCAACGATTTGAGACTTACTATGCCTGTCAGCTATTGCGACGATTTGACTTTTGCATGGTTCGCCCTGAGAGACCAATTCACATAATGAATGCTGTGAGTCATCTGTTCATAGTTGACGTAGCGGTGGCTGACTGGCGACCTAGGGAATTTGGCTGATCGAAGATTTCCCCATCCGAGTTACACGACGCAAGACCTAATACAGGAATCTGCGTATCAGTAATTAATATGGATCTAATCATTTCTTAGGAACCAAAAAATTCAGCGAAAAATACCAGGAGAGAAAAGTGGAAGTGTATATGGGTGTCTGGTGAATGATGACAATTCGATGATTAGGTTATTTACTCTGAATGCCAAGTCTAGCTCCAACGCCATTTTTTTTTTTTTTTCGCTCAAATGTCTTCAACAGAACCATGATTGACGCGAGTTTCATAGTCAAGGATCTATCAATATATTTAACTCAGGGGCCAGTGCCTGGGCTATCGATCCAGCCGAGGCTGAGGCTGATCGTCAATAGCGTCAAGCCTTACTCACACTTTGGGAAATGAACCTCTGACGAACGGTAAATAAGAACATGAAATGCGTCCTAAGAATTTAAGTTTGTTCCTTTAGCTCTTTAGTCTCTCATTCAACCTAACTCCTGTGACTCTTGATTGTTACGAAGATGCGTTTTAGTGTTTTATTCGCGCTTGGTCTTGTCACTAATACTGCTGTTGCCAGCTTATGCAATCCTGGACCTTCCGGCAGCTCCAGTGCGTCCCTCATATACATGTGCTGATGGACCACGACTGACTGGCAACAGGTGCTTCTTCTGTTCTGTCGAGACTGTGGCACCGAGCATTTCTGCCACCGCTGCAACGACGACTGTCGCCGCTGAAACAACAACTGCGACTTCTGTCGATCTGTCGACCACCCTCACGTCTGTTGTCGACGACAAGACCACCATAGAGGCCACAGAGATGGCTCCACCACCGAAACATCAGGGATTGTCGATTTATCAACTACCCTTGAGATAAATAGCACCGCAGAGACCGCCACGACTGATGCTACAACCACTATGGCAACTACGTCCGCTGAGACAACAACAACCGATGCCACCACCACAACAGCAGATACCTTCGAACCGATCCAAACATTCAGCGTCCTAGCCATCGGCGCGCAAGTGAACGGCCAAAAACTCCGCGGCCATGTAACAACAGACTACGAAATGGGATGGAATCTCGATAACACATCCCTCATCCTCGCCTTCTCCATTGACTCTGACACAAACCAAGTCAAGGAAGTCAATGGAAACTACCTCTGTCTCCAATACGGCGACCCTGACGGTAACTATCCCAACTTTCTCAAACTTTGCGATCCCGGCAGGGTCACCAACATCGACATTGGACTTGGTATGGTCACTTGTGAACTAAGTTCTGTCGGCTGTTTTAAGCTCTCAGCCATGGGTCTCTGCGCTCCCTGGGACATTTGCGGGCTTTTGTTCATTCTCTGGTATGTCCGGGCGTATTCCTCTTGTGATGGGGTCACAGAGTAATGCTCCTCCTGGCACTACGTACCAGTCTGTTGACTTAGGAACCGAACCTGCTTCTCAGAAATGACAGGAACTATGATTAGAATAAACCTTCTTTTTTTGAGTTGATGTTATGGTTATTTTTACTTCAAAATCCTGAATTTAAAGGAACCCTTGGACTGCCCTCTTAGTATAATCCAGCGTTTTTGACTTTTAAACCTTGTTACAGCGGCGTGCTGTTAGCCTCTCATCCCGTGCCTCGAACGTCGATAGCGCCGTGCCCTCAGCGAATAGCCCCAAAAGAGAGAAATGAGCATGTGCAGTAGCCCATCGGTCGGCGCATTCAAAACCTTTTCGATTTCTGTTTTATCTCTTCTCTATCAGTCTTTATTCAACTTTTAACCCTCATTTATCATTACGGTATACGTTTCGGTGTTTTATGGTTTGTAGCCCTCGCGGCAAATGCTGCCATGGCGAGTGTTTGCAAGCCCCGGTCAAGGGCCCTTCGGCACCTTCGACGTTCTTACTGTCGGTGGCTCATCAATGGACAGTATATGGAAGGCGTAGCAAATATGGGCTCAATGATGGAATGGGATCTCGCAGGGACCTGGATAGGCTCTATACCTGCGTTGACCATTGAGCCCGTCACAAACTATGTCAAAGTTCGCAACGGTCTTTACCTATGTATTGGCTACAGAGAAGGTGGCGAGCCAAACTTTGTTAAGCCGTGCGACCTGTCTACCAGTGCCAACCCTGCCACTGGGTCCCTTGCATGCGAACAAACCACTGGTCGAAAGCTCAGGTGTTCTGTGCCAGCCGTTCAATGTCAGCCGTTCAATGTGTCTCTGATCCCGATACGGTCTGCACGTCGACTGATGGAGATTTCGATGAGTCTTATACATATTCTGGGAGATCGGATGGACTCTGGCTTGCTATTGAGTCAAGCAGCGACCCACCTGCTGATAGCACCTTTCAGTCAATTCAGCTTAGCATTACACCAAATGAGTCCAGGTAGGGTCTTCGACGTGAAGTCTTGAAGGCGTTAATATGGCATGCATGGGGGTGTTTCATTAATGCATCTTGGGCCAGGGTAAGGTGGTCAATGACAGGGTAACGGAAGTATCTGTTCGGGGAGGGTATCCTGGCCCATTCCAGTACTATTTAGCTCGAGTAGCAAGACGCGCTTTGTTCCTGACTAGTACTAGCATATCAAATGTTAGTAGATTGGGGCAACAGGAGTGGCACGGTTGCTTCAACTTGCTTGTTACAGTTTAAGGCGCGGATATGGACTGTTTATGCTCATGCCCGTTGCCCGAGTGCTGTCATCTAGTGTCTATGGCTACGGCGCTTCTTCAGTAGCAGGTCTAAGCGCGAAATTTGATATGCAAACTCATAAATACGATTGTTTACTTTTTTGGCTTCTATCTACTTAGATCAGGTTTATGAGTTGCCAGCTCACTCCCAAAATCACCCCCTTTGACTGAATCAGCAATAATGCAGCGTTCGTCACTGTCCCGACTTGCTTCCGTCTGTGGTCCACCCATAGAAATAATTTGTTCAGATCTAGACGCATCGCTCTTCCAAAGACCTGGACGAGGGCTTCGAGCAGCTATATCTGACAAGTTGTAGCCCTTTGCGGGCCCACCTGGTCCTGTGTAGTACAAGGAACTCTTCTTGGTCGATCCGAAGATGCGAGGGAAGAGTTTGCCCATAGGCTGGCGTAGTACTGGCAGGCATGCAGCGATGATGCCGAGGTTAGCTTCGATAAGGGTCCATACTCCGCGGTCGATGAAGTTCCACGTCATGTCTTTCTTGTTCTTGAGGGAATTTGACACTGAAGTCACTCGGAGGATCGATGTAATAGTGACGCTGCGATGCTGGTAAGTTCTTGTTGGAAGACATTGGACCCTGGTACTTACAATCCACCTAGGAGAAAGATGCAGCAGAGCAGTAGTTTCTCCCGTTTACTCGTCTGAAGCCGCATGATGGGCATAATAGGAAGAGCCAGAACCATAACGTCGGTTAAGATGTTAAGAACTGCATAAGCAACCCAAAACTTATTCGAGTCGATGCACTTGGCATCCACAGACTTGTCCCATGCGCCTTTGATAGGGACGCATTGCCAGATCGTCGCTGCGATGCCGCCGATACTGTATCCCACCACGACGCCCAAGACAACAAAAGACCACACACGAAATGATTTTGTGACAAACAGTCGGAGATATAGAAGAATCGCAGCAACTTTATTGAGGCAGACGGTCGCTTTGTATGGTGTTTGTGCGATGAAGAACATCTTCAGCGCCATTCGAAGATCAGGCTTTTCGAGGTCTTCCTTGTGCATTCCGTAGCCGTGGTGAATCGCAAGCTGTATGTACGTCGACAGAAGAACAGATGATATCTTGTCTAATCAGTTTAGCTATCGTTGAGGGTCGCGGCCAACTCACAAGAGACACTACAATGGCAACGTCGTCTGATCCAAGCTTGTGAATCGAATAGCGAGCGATACACCTCGCAACGACGAATAGCCCCGATGAAATGATCATTACCAGAGATGTGACGTATAACTTCCAGCCATGATTGTCGATCCCGTCGGTGGGAAATCCCATACCACGATCAATCATTTTTGCGGCTGCATTCTACGCGGACGGGCTAGAGTGGCACTTCGAGAGGGGCCAAGGAAGACCCCCAGTATATAAAGTTGCACAGACATCGCTTCCAGCTGCGCGGCACGGCCAATGGTGCAATTGGCCTATGTCACTCGGCGCAGCATGATATGATGCAAATCGGTACTGCATGTAGCAGTACCGGGCCATTGTAGGCTATGCCTAAAGTCTCGAAGAATTGCTTTCGGAGACAACGGAAGTGTCCCGCATTGTCGGCTCAATAGAGTAGGTACAGAGTCATGACAGGGCACAGGAAGAATCCGTAGCGACCATCCTGTCTTGGTAGTGAGGGAATAGAACCAATCTCCGAAGAAGAAAGGATGAACGGTCCTTTTGCCTGCGATCCGGGGTGAACCAACAGTTGGTGGTGTCACTTCCTGCAGGGGTGAGGCACGGCGAACTGTTTCGCCGAGGCTGGATAACAAAGACTGGTAACGAACCATTGAGGTATTAAAAACACTGGCATACGAGCAACAACTACATCTGCTATCGTAACACTCCCAAGATCGAATGGAAACAAATACGCTTCCAAGAATTGACTTGTAGCTTCACTCTTCTTCGTCCCACCGTTTGCGGGCCGTGCCCCTGTCAAACTCAAACCGTTCATCCGGAAAGGTCGGCCGCTAAGTTCATCCTGACCTGGTCACATCCTTTGTGGATTCCTATTCAGGGCACTTCTCCGATGCACATCCGAATGGTTAAATAAAGTTCCCAAATCTCCCCAGCACAGCTTGAGACAGTGACTTTGCCTTCTGTCACCCCTGCGCCACTGCACCTCAATATGTACGCTGTCAATTGGGCTTTTGCGTTTGCCTTTTGGGCAGGTCTGGCTGCTGCTACACCAAAATGCAACCCATCAAAGTACATTACCGTCGAGACAGCAAATGGACCGATTACTGGCCATGTCGCGGATAATTCACCGTGTGTTGTCGAGTATCTGGGTATCCCGTATGCGAAACCACCGGTGGGCAAGTTGAGGTTTGCGGCTCCTCAGCGAATCACGTCTTACTCGAAGAAGCCTTTCAAGGCGGAATCCTTTGGCTATGACTGTCCATTGACGGCGAGTAAGAAGGTGGATTATCCTGATATGACACCTCAAGCCCAGCAGATCATTTCATACTTTGCCAGCGCGGCCGGAACCCCCCAGAGTGAGGATTGTTTAACACTCAATATTTGGTCCAAGGCCACGCCCAATTCTGCAAGAGCAAACAAGCCCGTGTTGGTCTTTTTCTACGGTGGCCGTAAGTTATCAAGAGATTCTCTTTGTACTTTGAAGCTTACCGGACTGTACAGGATTTGCTATTGGAAACACCGACAGCCCTTTCTACAACGGCAAATACTTTGCTGACGCAGAGGACATTGTCGTCGTCACCGTCAACTACCGCATCAACATCTTTGGCTTCCCCGGTGCACCTGGTGAGACTCAGAATCTAGGTCTGCGCGATCAACGAGCTGCTGTTGAGTGGGTTCGCGATAATATCTGGAGGTTCGGCGGTAACCCTTCAAAGATCACCATCGCCGGTCAATCTTCTGGGGGCGTGGCTGTTGACTACTGGACGTACGCCTACAAGAAAGATCCAATTGTCAATGGAATCATTGCTCCTTCTGGAAATGCGTTTAGCTTCCCTGTCAACTCTGCTGCTGTCCAGGAGAAGAACTGGGCTTCGGTCGTGTCAGCTGTAGGATGTAACGCTACTAGCGACGTAATGTCTTGCATGCGCAAGGCTGACTGGGAGGATATAAAGAAGGCAGCTGCTGCTATCAAGCCTGCTGCTAGCTCCAGCGTTCTCCGATCCATCCCTCCGTTCTATCCCAAGCCAGATAACGAGATTGTCTTTTCAGACTACGTTGTTCGAACCAAGAGTGGAAACTTTGTCAAAGTTCCCATCCTGTTTGGCAATAACAATAACGAAGACGGATACTACCGTATTCCCGCCTACGGAAATGGAGTTGTTCCTACCGACGCCCAAGTCAAATCATTCCTTCTCGAATCTTTCACCTGTCCCGTATCCTACCAGGCCAAGGCGCGACGAGACCACAACGTACCGTCATGGGCTTACCGATATATGGCAGACTGGGATAATACGAGATTGTTCCCTACGAGTGGTGCGTACCATGGTGTTGACCTGCACATGATCTTTGGCGCATCTGGCGATGTCAGTGGTATTGAGCCATCGGCCGACCAGAAGAAGCTCACCAAGGCCATGCAGCATGCTTGGTTCTCTTTTAGCGACGATCCTTTCTCTGGTCTGAGTAAGCTTGGTTGGCCCAAGTTCGATCCCAGCCGGAATACGCTGATTGAGCTGGGCAAGGGTACAAAGCCCCGTGTCGACTTTGTGAAGCCTTCTGTCTACGACGCTGCTTGCTCAACAGTCACGATGGGGGCGCTTTCGACTTCTTCATAGAATAGAGTGTTTATGTCATACCTTTGTCGTGATTCTGCTTGACTGGAAGGTAGTAAATAGTCCGTGTGATGGAATAAAGTTCCTAGCCTCAGAAAAAGATGCTAAAATTCACTGGCCTAAAGCTCTACTAAGATGTACCAAACTCATCTTAATATTAATTATTTAGATATGAGGTCCTAGATTTTCTTGCCGCCTCTAGATCTTGCAAGCATTCCTAGACCTGCTCTTCTATAACGGTATCAACTACGAAGTCTCAGAGGCCCAACTTCAAAATCTATACCGTCAAGGACTGTTGGCAAATCATTTTCCCGCTTACACTCCCCTTTTCCACCGCTTCACCCCGAATAGCTACTATAGCGATCCACAAATGTCCCAAAGGCATGCTCCTCAAGAAGCTTGCAACGAGGTCCATAATCGTGGCACTATAGGTTTGTTCAAGAAAATCGGCGATTCGTTGTCAAAGAGAGTCATTAGTTATAGTAGAGCACCAAGAGGGGATATTAACAGAGTAACATAGATCACGTTCATCTACGTACCCTGTTATTCATCAGTTAGTCGACTATTTCGCTTGTCAGTTGTAAGCCATTCAGTGTTTGTGAGATAGAAAAAACAGTCAGCAATAATACTACACTCCCCATAGACGAAGATATAACGCCTGGTAGAAACCAATTGACCTGTAAATACAGCGATCCAATCAAGCAATATAATGGTGGGAAGCACAGAAAAGATGGCGATTCTCAGATTGGCTTAGACAGGAGGGAACATCAATCAAACCACACTCCAGACAAGAGCAAAAGCCTGCTTCTTCCCACGCAAAGCCCTCGGCGCAGTCACCTTAAGCGTGATATTGGTCTCCCTATCAGCAGGAATGCCACTCCAAACCACCTGCTCAACGTTGTTGATATTATCAGGTCTATTCCCCAAGTTGCCGAATCTGCTCGGCTCATCACCAACAGCGACCTGTAGATTGATATTATTCTGCAGCCTGGCCCCAGGAAGATCAGAGTACGCCATGGTAACCTTGAGGGTAACGGCTTCTGAATCTGGTCCATCTGGCAGAAGAAGATCACCAAGTCTAAGCGTCTTGGCGAATTCATCTTCACCATCTTCGTCAATAATCTCGCCCTCCAGGTAGCCCTTGTTGGTGGTGATGCCCTTGAGAATGACAGAGTTTGCGAGATCAACACGGCCGAAGCCCTGAGCTTCAACTCTCTTGCCTGTGTTCACAGCGCCGTTGACAAGCATGGCTTTGAGCAGTGCGGCACTGGGAGAGGTGACTCCATCCTTCTGTAGTGTCTCTCGAAGAACGGCAACACAACCAGCGACTAGCGGAGTCGCCATGCTAGTACCAGAAAGAAATGCCCATGCTGGATCAGTTGAGCGACCAAATCTAACATCTGGCTTCGCTTCCCTCGACTGAGCCGAGAGGATCATGGTACCTGGTGCAACAACATCAGGTTTGATGCGCTTCTCACGCGTTGGTCCAAGGCTGCTGAAATGCGAGATGTTGTTAGGGTTACCCTCAGCCAAACCGTCAGCCTTGAACGCGTCGAAATCGTTGTTCTTGGCCTTGCGCCGATTGTCGCATGAACCAACGGCGATGCAATTCTTGGCAGCTGCCTGAGCACCAATGTGACCAAGGTCAGTACTTTCATTGCCGTCGTTGCCCGCAGCGAAGCAAACTGTCATCTCTTGGTGAGTGGAAACGAAGCTGTCGAGATCCGCGCTGGCGTTGTTGTAGCTAAGTTGTTCGGTCCATATAGGACCCCACGAGTTGGTGTGAATGAAAGACTGGTGGTCAAGGGCCTCTCTAAGTAGATTGCCAAGGGTCTTCCCAGAGTTACCGAACAAGCCATCGCGGCTGTCCAACAGAGATTGAACAATGAGAGTCGCTTCAGGTGCAGTGCCCTGGATTGTACCTCCCATCTTTTCAGAGTGCCCATCGCCGAGAACAGAACCGCAGACATGTGTACCATGTCCATCAGGGTCGTTGGTCATGGAAGGTCTACCGATGGGGATGAGCTTCTGGACACGACCAGTGAAAGCTTTGTGTGTGTTATTCTCATTGCCAGTGTCAAATCCAGTGTCAGCAACGGTGACTATCTGATTCGCGCCTTTGAAGATAGTGGTGTTGGGGGAGGGTCCAGTGGCATCAGCATGGAGGATCTCACGAGCCACGTTGTTGAAGAACTTGAGCTTGTGAACTTGCTGGATAGCGCCAACGCTGTCGATCTTGGCGATCTCTTGCAACGCATCATTATTGCCCGTCAGACGAATGACAGAGTTACCATCTCTGATGGTAATATCCTCAGGTGAGATGCCAAGAGAATCTTGAATACGCTGGGAGATATCCTCAGCAGAGTCATCCGCACGGTTCTGAAGGACGATGTCAACAGTTCGGCTTTCTTCAGCCGCACCATCCTTAAGGGCCGGTTCGAGCTTCAGCTCTGGCTGCAGGGGCTTCGCATCCTTGACGAAAGCAAGGTCGCGCAGGGACTTGATGTCCGTGGGCTCATAGCGACAGAGCCAAGTGTTGCCGCCGAGGTACTCATGTAGCTCAACGTGGAGGCCTTCGAGGGTACGCTTGTCAGATCTCTGAAGAGGCTCTTGGGTCTCGAGAACGATGTAATTAGTGTTCTCGGGGAGCCGATTGAGTCTCAGCTCATTGGCGCCGGTCTGATCAGGGCCATCTGGGAGGGACGAGACAGAGAACACATTTCCGTTGATGGTAGACATGGTGAAGGGTTTGAGGAATGGTTTGAGGAAAATGATTCTGTGATTAAGTCTGCGAGATGCAAGTGTCACTGTTAAGAGTGATGCAGATCAACACAGGACGAGGGAGGGTCTTATAGAAATCTACAGGCAGCGCCTACAGCTTTGGCGCCTCTCCTTCAGAAAACGGACGAACTACTCTTAGGTGAGACAGATTTCATATGGCAGTGAGGAACGTGAGAAAACTGAGGACCTTTATCCTGAGTGATAAAAAGACATAGGCAAGCCCAGTGTAATTTAGTAAATCTTTAGGCCAATTTATTCTGATATCCTGTTCCAACATCTGCAGTTTTATTAGCCTTCGAGGATAATGTCTCAAGGTGCAGCTGAAGGCAAGAATCGATCAGCCGACAACCCTTTCAGCCCTACTAGGATCAGGTAATGGATACATTGGTATGCTGACTGCCCGTGATCGCAGCACTACTCAAAGTCCTGTTGCCAATGAAGGTGGCAATGGGGGACAAAATGAGGTAAGACCTCTATCCCGAGTGATAAAATAACTTGGTCAATTTAGTATAATTTAGTAAAGATTCAGCAGATCTTAGCTGACATATTTTTGGCGCCCTGATTCCACGCAGGGAATTTTCTTGCTCCTAATGAATGGGGTGGTCAACTGAGACAATCATATGCGATAGTTGGATACACTCTTGCATGAAGAGGCTTGCGGCTGAACGTGAATGGTGCTGTGTTCTCGGATCGGGGTAGACTCACTTCTTATCCCGCCTGTGGCTGGCTGAGGTCTAAAAGATGGTGGTGAGGGGACCGAATGAAGGTGCGATACTCCAACGGAGCACCAAATCCCGGCACCCCTCACATCAAGTCCTAGACTTGTCTAGATCGTCATAGCTTATTCAGGTTATACCAAAACAAGCGTAAATTAAGCTTAAATGGTGAAACTAACCATGTCGGCAGGTAAGGTATGTGATAGACGTAGCCGATAGCCCTCTACTCCCGTTTTTCAACGGACATGAACTTGAGACATATTGAGGACTGGTTTGTTTCTATCGGGGTCCAGGTTGTTCTATGGAGACTGACATATTGTCAGACTAATGCAACCTCTCCAGCCGAAATGTGAAGACTCCTGTGTTGCTTCTGATTTCGGCTGCTGTAGGAGAAAAGGCAGCTTCATGTCTATGCGTAGCGAAGACAATCATGGCCAAAACGTCCTTTATCAGTGCTTGGTGGGTCCCGGCCCGGTACCGGAGTCAGATAAGGCCGATTGGCTAGGTGAATCACCCCATCAGCTAGTAAAGGCACTTGATGGGATTTGTTTGGAAGCAGATAGATCTGATGAAAACCGCCGCGATGAACGATATCAGCCTCATTACTGGCAACGCCAATAAGATAGCTGACATCAGAGCCATTCTAGCTCCAGCTGAAATTACCGTTCATAGTAAATCTCTCGATATACCTGAGATACAAGGATCGATCGAAGAAATCACAATCGCTAAATGTCGCAAAGCGGCAGAAATGGTAAAGCTTTTAACAAATTCCATCATCTGGATCTGGGCTGACGAGTCGACAGGTTGGCGGTCCGGTTGTTGTAGATGATACAGCGCTCTGCTTTAATGCAATGGGTGGCATGCCGGGACCCTACATAAAATTCTTCCTAGAAGCCATGGGTCCTGAAAATCTACATCTACTGCTAGCTGGCTTCTCAGACAAGACTGCTCAGGCTGTTGCGACTATCGGGTATTGCCAGGGTCCTGGTCACGAGCCCATCCTTTTCCAAGGACGGATTGATGGGATCATTGTACCTGCAAGAGGAGTGATGCGATATGGATGGCAGACATGCTTTCAACCTGACGGGATGCGTGTGACATTGGCGGAGATGCCAGATGAAGAGAAGCATAAGATGTCACATCTCGGGATAGCTCTGCAGAAGTTCATTTTGTGGCTGAGGGAGAACCAACATTCTACTGATGGTTTTAGAAGCGATAAATAGCCTTAGCAAAAAAGCCAAACATCTGCTCCAGACTCGTGCAGGTGAAAGTACTCGATCGGTCTCTCGTCCACACAAGGCCTGAGCAAGGATACCCTTTCCTGCTTGGCATGGTCCTACCGCGTCGTGATAAGACGTGGCTGGCCTGTCCATAATGGATTTTACAAGGCACTCGAGAGAAATCAGCTGATGTGAGCACTAGCAAGTACATTGTTCGCATTTTTGCTGTTTACAAAACCTTTCGAATCAAAAAGCTCCAACCTACCCTGAAGCTTGCGCCTCAATTAGTTTTGGACCCCGCGGCGGCTCCAATTACTTCACAACCCAGTCAGTGGGTATAAAATTATATCAATGCTTACTGTCAATTTCGTGCCCGCTTACTCTCATTTCCTGATACCTTCCGTACGAGTGATTCGGAGACGGTTGAAGACACTCCAAGCACGATGAAAAAGAGCCGACATTTCACGAGAGAACAAGCATGAGATGATGATAAAATAGAAATAATAATTACTGACTTCTGTCGGCTGCTTTAAGCTCTCAGCCATAACTCTACTGCAAATAACACATCTAGCTAACAACTAAGACATTATACCAAAATGTCTGACTAATTACTACAACGTAAAGCTGATATGAGAAAAACCTAGATTATGCAGGGGCACACAAATTGCCAGCCTCTGTCAGCCGTTGCATGGGCAGTTTACCTCGATTTTGATCCTGATAGACGCTTCATAAGATAACTTCCATCCTTTAGAGCCGCTAATGTCTTTTTCGCAGCCCATCCTGACCCGT
>JABFAI010000119.1:0-114912 GCA_013266175.1 Fusarium gaditjirri | reverse complement strand
AAATAATATAATGAAGTTATAGTATTGATATTAATGCTTGGTTAAAAGCGGGGTTAGACCTGGGATATGTCGGAACTTTTACTGGCCCACTATAAAACATTAACTCCGATGGTTGCCAAGTTACGCAGCAGCATGTTCATACTACAATAAGGATGCATTGAGTTTGGGAAGAGGCTACTAACTTCACATCAAAGACTGCAGCTAAGTCGGCATGAAACGCGGGACGGTACAATGCCGGTAAGCAGTAGAAGGCCTGTTATGACAAATATTCCCTAGATACTGGGAGATGGGCGTCCAGGTCGCTTTTTTCCAAATCATGGCGTTGATTGTGCTCATGGGCTGTCCCTTGGGTAAGTTTGTCTCGAGAGGCAGATTAAGTTTCGACCAGTTTCAGGGTTGGAGCTAACTTTAGTTGTATGACTACAAAAAATCGGGACCAAAATAGCCCATGCTGAAGAGGGATAAAATATGTTGGATCATATTAGATCTTAAAATGAGAATGATGACCGATGTGTTTTCAATACAGAATCAAACGGAGACTCGTTCTATTGACAGACTTGTTCTAGTAAAGTCTGTAGCTTGAAATGCCTGAGGGCAAGGTTCTGATGGCTTTACAGTTATTTTCGGCCTTTATCATCCTTGTCATAGGCACTCAGTCTTGTGACAGTAGTTCCAGGACATTTCCATCACAAAGCGAAAATTGAGCTCTAGGTCGTACATCTAATATCGGTACGTGCTATTGTGACCGGTGATCTCGTTGACTTGTACCTCCCTTCAATGATCAAAAGCACGTATTTCTCATCCACTCCACAGATCTCAGAATAAATTACTCTAATCTCCTCCTATTCAACTCTCCCTTGATGCCTACCCTCAAAATCATATGATATCGCATCACACCACATCATTTCTCATCATGCACACAAGAAAAATCTTCTGGCATTTATCGTCGGTTTCGTTGATGTGGCTTGAACCTTTGTTTTGACTTCTTACGAGCCGCAGTCTTCCAAATCCATAGCCGTCGACCTACCTAGGCTGAGAATCAACCGCCTGACAGGTCCTAAAATGATGCGTGATGAATCGGCCAAACGCTTCCATCTTCATAATTCGCACAGGACATTCGGCGGACAACGCTTTAAAAAAAAAAAAAAAAAAAAAAAAAAAAAAAAAACACCAAAAAAGAAAAAAAAAAAAAAAAAAACCTCCCAAGATACACATCTACTAACATGAGAACAAGGATTATGGCCATTCCCAAGCCGTCGGAAAGCCCAACCCAGGCCGTCGGATTTTATCCCAGCGCCCGGTCGTTAGGCTCGAGCTAGCCCACCCACGTCGTTGGGACCGCCCGAAGCCACTTGATGAATGAGAGGGATGAGGGGACCAGGGTCTTGACGGGAGTTTGTTTTGCGTACCCGAAGTCATTTGCATGCTCAGAGGAACTACCGTGGCCAATGGTATCTCCTTGCATACCTTAATTGGATATTACGCTAATGCCGAAGGTACGTACGAAAGGGTTCAGTACCTAAACACCAGAAGGTCTTTTCCGTCTTGGTTCAGAAAATTGCTATGCTTGCGCTGCAATGACTCTAGCCTTGTTTCCTCACTTTGTCTCTCACAAGGGAAGGGTTACCAATATGTCCGGACCCATTTGTCGGAATATTACCAGTGAGCTAAGGGATCGTGTATGCGCGCTTGTCTCTAGTGGACAGCCACAGAATTGCATACCTTTGCCATCGTACTTCTTTCTTTTCTCACATCCCGTTACCTGTGCATGTCCTTGGCGAGTGCTTGGTGAATCAGAGGTCGGCAGCTGCTGGATTTTATTTACGGTGTACTGGGCTGTACCGGTATTACAACCACGACTCAAAACTCACCTTTTTGGGTCCTAGTATCACGATTGTTCCCGATTGAATGGGTCGCCTCTTGCGCTTCAGACCAGGTAGCCGGGGTAGCCACCACACCAAGACAGCACAACATCCAATACCAATGACACATCAGCAACAAGCGCTTGTTCCACTTGCAGTTCTTTTGTGGTAGGGTTTTGTGGCTTTGCCAAGAAAGCCGAGAGCTAGATACCCGTCCCAAGCTGCTGGGTCCTTTGCTCCTAGTCCTGGTTCTGCTTGACCCTGGCCTCGTCTATTGTCTCCATCTTCTTGGTCCCCTTTGCTACTAAGCTACCCTGACTGAATCCACTCCTCGAGCCTCGGTCGCACCAGGTGTTTGGGTCGCTTCCCGTTCGTTCTCTTTCAACTGGCCCTGTCCTTTACAGCATTGCTATTCTAGGCTTGGCTCCTTTTCTTCTGGTGTTTCTACAGAGAGCGGGGATTCCATTCAAGCTTCTCACCCTTCTCCATTTCCATAACTAGCTTCTATTTCCCGGTTCTCCTACTTTAGCTCCTGGTCTCTCCTGACCTTCTGGTACTACATAGCACTTCTTCCTGATGCCGCTCTAGGCGTCCCTCTTGAAGAGACGGATCAAGAGTGTCGATCGTCTTTTGCTCCCGTCTTCCCTTCATTGTGTGCTGCACGCTCCACGATATCACCAAGACCTCCTTGTCGAATTTGTCTCGTGTTTCTATCCGCCATTGTCACCCGCGCACGTCTTCGATTCATGTTACCACTGGAGTTTGGTTCCGCATCGGTATCCATAATTGACCACCAAGTCATCGATCAGAACGACTTTCAGGGCCTTTCAACTTTTTGGACAGTCAGCAGCGTACGAGTCGTTCGCTACTAGGGAAGTCTCAGCATTTCTCAGCTTCAAGTTGGATAAGCGCAATTACTCGTTGCAGCATCGGATTGAGTTGCTTTTTTCCCCTTCATGATTTCAGTTTAGAGTCGCTCCTGTGCTCTCGCCTGATACTCACTCCTTGTCATACATAACTGTGACTACCTTAGTTTATGCCGCCTGCTGTAATGGCAGCTCAGTCACCAAACCATGGCAGCATGCCTAACTCATCACCTTCAAGTCTTCATCATTTTCAGTTTACTTTCAACTGCTCCGCTTCAAATTCTGGCAGGAACAGTTTTATTGAGCCCGATGTATGTATTTTCTTCTATACCCTTAGCTCAAGGGCGTGCTGACTTTGTGTAGCCTGATGCTCAAGGCATGTAAGTTGTCGAACTCTATAGTGCACCTTCACCGTGTTAATCCCACCTAACAAGAACTATCAGAGATTCGGAATCTCTGACAGACAGTGTGCAGAATTTCCCAGAAGAATTTGGGCGCACGTATCATGCCTACCGGGCTGGCTGTAAGCTTTGTCTATCCATTACCACCATGCACCCACTAATGACACTTTTGAGCATACGCTTTTCCCAACGACCAACTAGAGCGTGAGCGCCTTGGTTTACAGAATGAAGCATTAGTAAAGCTCTTCGGTGAGCGTCTTTACTTTGCACCACTGTCAAGGAGAGCACCGCCTGTAAATATCCTCGATATAGCTACTGGTACTGGTGACTGGGCAATCCAAATGGGCGACTTATTTCCAAAAACAGAAGTCGTCGCAACCGACCTTTCACCAATACAGCCTCGGAAAGTACCGCCAAACGTGAACTTTTACGTCGAAGATTCGTATGTCAACATCCAGGCCTCAGGTGACCCTTTTAAAACTTACTGCTTTCTAGCTCTGAGCCTTGGGATTACTCTCAGCCTTTCGATTATATTCATACCCGTGTCACATCTGGCTGTTGGGCCAGCTTCAAGGAGCAGATTGCGGACCAAGCCTTTCAAACGCTGAAGCCAGGAGGGTGGTTCGAGTCGCAGGAATACGATGCCATTATAATGTCTGACGATGAAAGCCTTCCACCGAACGGACCTCTTGCAACATGGTTCCGCGAAATCAACGAGGCTTCAGAGTTGATGGGCCGGCCAACCAATGTTGCTGCCCATGTTCGTGAGGCATATGTACAGGCGGGTTTTGTTGACGTTCAAGAGCGAATCTTCAAAATGCCTATGAATGGCTGGCCAAAGGATGAACGCTTAAAGGAACTTGGGCGCATGTGGGAAAGGAATTTTTTGATGGGCCTCAGCGGCTTCTCTTTCACACTCTTCAACCGCGTCTACGAGAGGACTCCTGCGCAGATTGAGGTGAGCATGCTGTCAAAATTTCTCGTATTTATTTGACTTAAAGTCGCAGGTGGCACTGGTAGATGTCCGACGAGAGCTGATCGATACGCGGATTCACGCCTATATACCAATACACGTCATCATTGGCAGGAAGCCATTCCCGGGTGAACGGCCTGTCCCACCGGTATCAGTTACATGAAAGAAAAGTATCGGGGACTAGAACGAAATACCACCGCTTCTTAAGTTTTCAATGTTTGAGGAAGGGAGCCTGGCAAACGGTTCAGAAGGACCAATTCCAACACCGATGAAGCACCACCACACGAACGATGCATAGCGACAATGGGGATGACTCTGGCTTTTCATATCCATGATACCCAATAATGTCGATATAACGCACATGACTAGAATAATGTATTGATATGGGTTTGGGTACAACATTGTACCGAACTGCACTTTTGACAGCCGCCCGTTTTAAAACTCTGGACTTTGTAATCAATGGCAATGAGATTATCAGATAACATTACACGTCTGCAAAATGCTATAGAAGCGACCCGTTCTTATACAACTGCCTCCTCTTTCACAAATGTCAGTTTAACCATTGCCCTCAAACATTTACTCCGATCTTCTCACGAGCCAGTCCAGTTCGCAGGCTTGCTCTTCGTTGAGTAGCTCCCGAATTCCTTGTCGAGTGAGGAATGCATGGTCGTGGTATTCAAAGCCAGGGACAACCGTCTCTGAGATCAGAAGGCCCCCTGTTTCCTCCCTATTTGACTCATGACCGATATCTGGCTCGTTGGGGAGCAAGTAGCTTGCCTTCCAGACATCACCTTCGACGATCCATTGTATACGCTCGCCTCGTTCGACCGCATTCCCGACAAAAAAGGACTCGACACGCCCATCAGGGTGGATGAGCACATAGCGTCCCCGTCCGCGATGCAAAGTATGAATAACACGGCTGCGGTTACGATGGAAGTTCCCCTGGCCATTGCGTGGGGTAAGTAGGTAGTAAATAGTGGTAGAGAGACGTCGTGTATCTGCCCTATAACCTTCACGAGCAGGACCCGAAAGAGCTAGAGTTTCG
Source organism: Fusarium gaditjirri (assembly GCA_013266175.1). Classification (NCBI taxonomy): domain Eukaryota; kingdom Fungi; phylum Ascomycota; class Sordariomycetes; order Hypocreales; family Nectriaceae; genus Fusarium; species Fusarium gaditjirri. Next base: position 109,765 of record JABFAI010000119.1, on the reverse strand, counting down.
TGGGAGAGAGCTTCGGATGAATATGGTGAAGGCATGGTAGTAGGATTTATATCAGTTTGACGGAAGTAGCCCCCCTCGATATGGGGCTCCAAGGATAGAGCCTGGATGAGGGACATTGATCGAGGATTCTCAGGTTCGGATGATGAGGTGAATGAAGGCTTGATGGAGCTCAGGTCAGGCTCACTGTTGACGAATTCGTCCATCTTGTGTTTGGTATCAAATAAGGCAGGCAATTGTTTTGAGAATATGATGGAGGATGACAATTGCTTTTGGGTTGGTATTGGCAGCAGTTGAAAGATAGAAAGCTCCTTTTATACCCCTGAATAGAGAGTGAGTAAGATACTGATAGCGTAACGACATAGCTTACGCAATCGACTATACGACGTGGAATGTGTGGTTCGCTGCCGTTACGTCCACACCAATGTGATGGGATGTTTGATAAGAGGGCCTGTAAAACGAGACCCTCTTGGTGTGGTGCAGGATTCAAGTCTACTCAAAGAAGCTAGTATCATGTTAGCAAACGAGGATGGTGTAAGCCAGAGTCTGACCTCCAGTGAACGACTACGAGCTCAAATTAGGACAAAGAAGCAGAAAATTGGTGTTTTGAATTTTTTCAGGGCGTTTGTACTGAGGTTAGATAGCTGAGATGTTGTCAGGGTTGTCTTGAAATGAGCTACCTTTGGTGAAGATGCTCCATCGCGTGGTGGTCAGGCCAAGCCATTAGTTTCCGGGTCATATGCCTACAACAACAAGCCATTGATTATATATGACAAAGGTTTCTGTGTGATAGCCAAGCTTGAATCTAGCAGTCAGCTGCTGGGTTTGTGCTGGGGAAGCAAATTTGTTAGTATAGTTCGTGATACTATCCGGAAATCCCAAGCAACAGACACACCGACCACTAGATACGGATAAGGCTTGATGCGGATGAACAAAGGTGTGTCAGTGATTGAGTACTCGGTACCTGTGATGACCAGACTGGTTCGTTATTCATTGGCAACAATTACCAGAGCTATACGCCCGTGTATTCATGAGTGGATGTTAAGCCCAAGGGTCCTTGAAACGGAAAGAAAATTACGGCGGGCTACAACAGCTATCACTAAAAAAAGACCATAAAGACAGTTCCATCTCGTGGAAGGAAGTACTTTGACTTCTATTTTCTTATCCATATATGAAAAAAACTATTAAGTCTGATGATGAAAATGAAGCAAATATCTTTATTACACTCTTACAAGTGTCGCTCTCAGGTTATTGACATATAAGGTGCCTGCCTCCACGTTTTTAGTCGGGGCGGCTTTGGGAGCACTACCTTTTTAAGCTGCAAATAAATTAGTTTAAAGACCCACTCAACCTATAAATCTTAGGATCCAATAGGCCCCTGATACCCATGAAAGCTCCAGACTGACCATGACGCAAACCATGGAGCTTCTTCTAACCTGTGCTAAACACCAATAACTATCACGAGACAAGGCAACACACAAGCAAGCACACAATCGCCAGCTCCGTCGCTTGCTTGCTTCGTGGCAATTGCTCGATCCGCCACTCCTTTAATAAAAGACCAAAATAACGGCACGACAACTGACCGAATCACGCTGGCCACCGAATCGGACAATGGCTGCCCCTCGTTTACTCCAAAACTCGTCACTGAGCATAAACCGTCCTACCATTTTCATTATTCATCGCACCGCCATATCCTCTATCTCTCGTCGTAGGGCCTTCTCACAGTGTCAATATCGCTCCCAACAGCATTCCGAACGAGAACTACAAGAGCGCCTACAGGCTGCGCGACCCCTCGTACCACATCGCGCAGCGCGCAAGTTCACACAAGCGGGCAGTAGTCGTAATTCGCGTCTTACCGTGATAGCAACCGTTCTCGCCGCCATTGGCTTCTACTTCTACAACTCCCAAACCGTGCCGGTCACGGGCCGTCGAAGATTCAACTTCCTCTCCGATTCTATGGTCGCACGCGCGCATTCGAAAGCAGCTGCACAGGTTATTGAGCAGGTCAGAGCACAAGGCGGCCATTTTCTATCAGAATGGGATCCAAGGACTATCTTGGTCAGGAGGGTAATGAAGAGACTAATCCCCGTGAGCGGCATGACAGACCTCAATTGGGAGATATTCGTGATAGCTGATAATAGTATGTTTTGGCGATCAGGTGCAGCGACTGTCGCTTTGCTGACGTTTGGCCATAGGAACAGCAAACGCCTTTGTCCTCCCTGGGGGTAAAGTGTTTGTGCATAGTGGTATTATCAACGTCTGCCGCAGTGAAGATGCCCTCGCAGCAGTACTGGGGCACGAGATCGCGCATAATACAGCCTCTCACGCAGCAGAGCGCCTCTCTGCTGCATGGGTAGGAAATCTTACAGCCGGAAGTTTGTTCTTCCTCGCTGGAGCTCTGCCTGGTCTTGCGCTCTTTGGACTCTGGAATGTCGTGGGAGGATATTACCTACAAGATCTGCTCTTCTACCTTCCCATGGGTCGGAAGCAGGAAAGCGAGGCAGACTACATCGGCCTAATGATGATGGCCGAAGCATGTTACGACCCCCGCGCAGCGTTGGGCTTCTGGCAGCGAATGCACGCGCTTCAGCATGCCAGTGGAGAAGAAGCCCCTGAGATGCTGAGCACTCATCCATCCGTAAGTCTAGCACATATTACTGCAAATTTCTGGTAAACTGACGAGACGTAGAACGAGAATCGAATTGTAAAAATTAGTGAATGGCTGCCAAAGGCTCTTGAGAAGCGGGCGGAGAGTGATTGCCGTGGAACAGCAGCGTTTGCGGACCGTTTCCGCGACGCCATCCGAAGAAAATCTACTACAGTTGTTGTATAATAAGATGGACAGCATCTACGAGCCAACAAGAAAAGGGTATAGAGCGCCAAGATCACATCAGAGTACAGAGAAGACGGCGTACTGCAAAGGACTTCAAGTTTTGGTTGAGATAGCATTTTCTCAGTTTCTACATATAATATGGAAAATATATATCAACAATCTGTTGCAGTAGATAGCTCATTCCTTGAAGCTTGGACTCCAATGGGGTCATAATGGGTACCAGGTTCCGACCAACTGGGGCGGCTTCAAATCGAGTGCTTGTGATAGGTGCAGACCCTCCAGCTTAGTAGCTTTCCTAACGTACTAGGTACCCCAGCTCCCCTGACCCCCGGGTTTCTGCAATGGGTGTAAGTGGTTGCTCGTGACCGTGAACCGAGGCAAGCCCCCACCTGCCGACGGCGCCTCGGAAAGAACTCCTTGTTTCTTTCCAAACTCATCAACTTAATTTATTCATTACGCTTTCATCTATAGCTCAATCCTCTCATCAACTCCTCATTTCACTTATAACTCGACTGCTACACCTACCTACCAAAATGTCCGAGACATATACTACCGCTGAGGTTGGAAAGCACAAGGATGAGGCCAACGGTTTCTGGCTCATTGTTGAGAATGACGTTTACGACGTGACCAGTACGGCACCGAACACAAACTAGCTGAACAAAGCTGACAAACACCCGCAGAGTTTATCGATGAACACCCTGGTGGTGCCAAGATCCTGAAGCGCTGGTCCGGAAAGAACGCTACCAAGGCCTTCTGGAAGTACCACAACGAGCATGTCCTGGAAAAGTATGGCAAGGATCTCAAGATTGGCGCTGTTGGCGAGAGCGCCAAGCTATAGAGAGATACCCATTTCTGGGACTCGAGGGCGGCGGCGTGCACTTTTTTCTGATTTGATTTAATTTGATTTTGGCATGGCGCATACCACATGCTGGATTAAACTACACTATATAGGTGGATTTGTATCGAGTTCAAAGAGCTCAGTCTAGAAGCAAGTGGCGGATGGTTAATCATACCAGAACATATCAAGCCACGGAGTAAAGGCATATTCATATGGACCGAGAACTTGAATCCATTGCGTGCTATTAGATAAATCTCTGTGAGCGGGAATTAATCCACCTTCCGAAAGGAGCATCGGATAAGTTGGAACAGATAACTACAGGAATCAACACCACGACAATCATCGTCTATCAACGAAGGATCGTGCCGCAAGCTGCGGCTTAAGCGGCGAAGACAAGTGGGGAGGCTTACATGAATGGTGTTGAGATAGCGGTAAATTTAGTGACTCATGTTCTTTAAACCTGAAATTAGGCCAGTTTCTCGAGAGGCTTAATAACATTATCCTCAGTTCCAACTAATGAGCGACTTATTCAATCTCGACGTCCAACGGACCCGTTTATCCCGCCGCCACGGCCCTGAGCCCGGCTCCGCCCCGGCACCTACTCTCCCCGAGTTATCAGCCATTCAGACCGCTGAAGCCAAGCTCCCTCGGCCTGATTCGGAGGACTACCTCCAAGGTGTCTCACAGGAAGATGTTGTACGACACATCATACACGACATTATTCCCGCGTGTAACGGTCAGGGCAGTTCGTCCCGTTACTACGGTTTTGTCACTGGTGGTACTCTCCCTATTGCTGAGTGGGCAGACAACGTAGTCTCCCGCCTGGATCAGAATGTCCAAGTCCATCTGCCAGCGCAGACAATTGCAACTACATTGGAGGATGCAGCGTTGGAAATGCTCGTTTCGCTACTAAGACTTGGAGATTGGAAAGGTCGCACCTTTACAACTGGAGCTACGGGCAGTAACGTTCTTGGACTTGCATGTGGACGCGAAGCTATCCTGGAGGAGCGCGGGCAGAGTATTGGTGAGGTCGGCTTGCTTACGGCCTGTCTTTCTGCTGGTGTCAAGGAGCTCCAGGTCCTCACAAGCGCAGGCCACAGCTCCTTGTCTAAGGCAGCGAGTGTCGTCGGCTTCGGACGAGGAGCTGTGAAGGAGCTGAGGCTCAGCGATAATGAGCCATGGAGACTGGACCTTGAGGCTTTGGAAAGAGAACTTCAGAAGAAAGATACCGCAAGTGTTATTGCATTAAGCGCTGGAGAGGTCAACACCGGGCGATATGCTTTAACGGGGGTTCAAGAGATGCGTAAAGTAAGGGAGTTGGCGGACAAGTATAGAGCTTGGATTCATGTCGATGGGGGTAAGATCCAACCTTTCCGTGGGATGCGGTCCATGCTAACATTCCAGCCTTCGGTGTCTTTGCTCGCGCTCTTCCCGAAGACGACGATTTTAAAATTCTCCGCCATCGTGTTGAAGGCATCGAGTTGGCAGACAGTATCACTGTTGACGGGCACAAGCTTCTCAATGTCGTGAGTGTCCCATATCATTTCGGCTGGACTTTTACTGGTCTTGAACCGCTAACTTGATAAAGCCCTATGACTGTGGCATGTTCCTAACACGATCACCTGCTATCCTTCAGTCTGTCTTCACCAATCCCAAGGCTGCATACCTCTCTACGGGAGGGGCATCCACTATCCCCTCACCTCTGAATGTCGGCCTTGAGAACTCACGCCGCTTCCGTGCCCTTCCTGCGTATGCTGTTCTCCTCAGTGAAGGTCGGCCAGGTATGGCGAATTTACTGGCCAATATGACTGCTTTATCCCGCCAAGTCGCTGCGTTCTTGAGGGACTCGGAGCACTACGAGCTCCTCCCCGACGATGGTACCAACTTGGATGAGATCTTCATGATTGTTCTTTTCCGTGCTAAGAATTCCAGTTTGAATGATGAGCTGGTTCAGAAGATCAATGGGACTAGGCAGATGTATGTCAGTGGAACAAGCTGGAAGGGAGAAAAGGCTGTGCGGATGGCCGTGTCCAACTGGATGGTGGATGTGACCAGAGATTTCAATGTGGTGACTTCCATCTTGAACCACGTGGCTGAGGGAAAGGTGTTCGATATTAAGAACTGCTGAGGTCTAGGTAGAAAAGTCGTTTATCGATTACAAGGGTTTGATCAATTGAGGCCGGGTTTTGAAATGAGTAGACAGCCATAAGTTGACTGTGCCATTCAAACTGGTGATCCTATAGTCTCCAAGGAAGGCAAAGCATTGCAATATGCATGGCCTACAAAATACACATGGCCACCAGCAGTTTCAAGGAGTTATTAAAGGGGCCGGATTGTGAGAAAACAGGAGGATGTACTACTCAGCTACGCTTCGCCGAGGAGTGAATGTATTTGGTAAACAACATTGCTGCTGGCTCGAGTCTAAAGCAAAAACAAAGAAAGATAGCAGGATTCGAACCGGCGAGCAAAAACGAAGAGTGGCCGAGGGAAGAAGGTTTTCAGGAGCGGTTTTTAGGTTCATAGGTTCTTAGGTAGATACCACGGGACCACTCTTCGTGGAAGGGTAGAAGGTGACTTTGGTATATGTCCTTTCTCCTAGGCATGCCATTGTAGCAGCAACAAGGAAGTGGCGGTGACTGGCTCCGTAATTCAACCCTCCAAAAACAAAGAGCCGTTGGATGGGTAGGAATTTCAGGATTCCGAATTGCAAAAGGCTCGAAAAGTCTTAGAAGCACCCCATCTGAGAACGCCTTTGAGTGAGGCAGATCGCGTATTTGATCGTATCTGTCAGTAGGGGCTGTCGTTGAGGCGCAGTTGTGAAGGAAACCCAGTCGCTCGTTTAGACATAAAAAAAAGTCCGATCATCGTCCGCCTTCGGTATCATCATATAATCCTTAACCAAATTTCTTCGAGCCGCCCTTTTGACTCGTCTTTTTGTCCGTCTTCTTCTTTCCCTGCCCAAGCAATTCCAGATGTCCTGCGCGCTCACCGAGGAGCGCTTCTGTGCGCGCCGTCATGCCGCTTGTGAATTTCTTGTGCACCTTGTCGACGCTCGCTTTTGTCTTCTTGGGTTTATGCACTTTCGATGCTTGACGCTTGGAGTGTGTGATCTTAGCCGGGGTCGCTCGTCCTAGCTTCTTGACTGTGCCTTGAGCCATTTTGAGAGATGTTGAGATAAAATCTGGTGGTTGCGAAGGAAGGTTAGAGCAAGAGTTTTGAACACTGTTGGGCCCGGTGGGGGAAAATAAAAATCAAGGTGAGTGATTTTAGTGGGGCGCGCCTGATGCTCACCTCGATGAGTATTCGGTCTGGAACCATGGCCTTGACTGATGAAACAGGGGTTGAATGTATTTCCCAATCTGAAACAATTACGGCTAGTATCATGGTCATTATCAGGTGATGATGTCTATATATGCCCAACTAAGATATTATGAATAGCTTGAATCAATATCAACATACTGGTGTACGTTCGAGAATGGTATCCTGATGTTCCCCAACTTAGAAGGCGGTTATGGCAAAGTGATATTTCACGAAAGGTGCCGGCTCCTCATAACTTTCTGACTGTCGGGTCTATTGTTACCAGCCATCGCCCCAACCATCATCGTCATCTGTCTCCTTCGGCTTCATATCAATCTTTTTCGCAGCAATTGGTTTCGTAGCCGATTTAGCCGCGGACTTCTTAGCCGTACTTGATTTGGATAACCCCTTTGGCAAGGCCTTGGAGGGCTTTTTCTGTGATTGAGCAGCCAACCATCCAGCAAAGTCAGGCTCGCCATCATCAAAAGTGGCCGAAGATGCAGTCGTTGTCGCAGGCTGTTTGGAGGATTGGCTGGGAGAGTCGAAACTGTCGAAGTCATCGTTCATATCTCCCCACGAGTCTCCAGCATCATCACCATCATCAGCAGGTAAGAATGAGTCGGCTAATACACTTGCGGTATGTGAAGGGTTTCGTGAGAGAGTTGCTGGGGGGGGGTTAACAGCTTGGCGGTGAAGTGATGAGGCGGTGCTCGTTGCTGGCTTCTTTGGCTCCGAGTTAGGCGAGGGTGCGGGCCCAGGTGAAGTAGCACGGGAGTCTGATTCCGCGTGGATTTCGCCTGCAGCCGCAGAGATCTTGTTTGTAAAGGAAGAGATTGCCCAGCCTGCCCAGCCACCTGCGGTGTTTTCGTTTGGCTGTGGGGTGCTCATCCGTGGAGCTGAACCATCAGTAGTCTGGGGAGGAGGCAAAACGCTTTCAGGCATGGCAGAAGCTGCCTTCTTGATCTTTTGAAGATAGATATCCATAGTGCGAGTAGCAGAATCGCGAACAATCTTCTCCTTATCAATCAAGACAGGAGAGATCACGGGCAGGATCCTGCATGCGCTATCCTCATCAGTGAAGTACTCCGCAGTGGCGCCCAAAGCCATCAAGGAAGCATTTCGGGCATGAACAAATGGATCTCTGAGTGACCTCGTGAAGGCGGCAATAAGAACCTTTGAGCGGGACGAAGTACCCAAGTGCTTTGCAATCTTTCCCAAGCAGATAGTTGTGTTTGTTCGAATACCAGGTTGTTCATCATTTGCGGTTCTTGCGAGTTGTTTGAGGAGGTCACCATTGATTGTGCGGTCCGAGAGCTTAGTGATGATGACCAAAACAGACTTGAGCGTTTGTTCTCGTACTACTGGTGTTACGTCCGTGAAACCAGTGATCTGCATATGTTAGTCTTGCATTGAAGTAGAGCAATAGAGACTGTACCAATTGTGGAAAGATCTTGTCGTTGACGATCTTCTGTGATAGCTGATCAATCATCAAAGGAAGGCTATCCAACAAGCACACGCGGATAGCTCGATCGGGATTTCCAAACAGGCGAATGATGAAGGGTGTAATCTTTGAATCGAAATCGTCCTTGGGGAGTTTAGATGCGATTTTGAGAACTACGGATACAGCCCTAGGGCCACCGCCACCGAATTCAGCGGACTTCATCAGCTCCGGCATAACCTTTAGCTTGAAGAACTCTTCTGGGAAGTCATCGCTCAATTCATCCAGTCTACTGTTCAAATTGTCAGCAATTTGGATATATGGAAGAGTTGAAGACGTACGTAAGGAACTCTTCTCGTTCGTCTGGCGTTTTGATGTCCAGGTTATCGATACCCTCGGTCAGTTTGATGAGAGGACTGTCAAAGAAAGAGCCCTTTCGGTTGCCTTGATCAAGGAAGGCTCCCACACTGATTCGAGCCTTTGGGTTCGCGTTACACAAACGCTTATAACTGGACTGTATTGAAGGGGGGATGCTCTTCGTTTGGCCAGCCTGATCAGCTCCATTGTAATCGCCGTTGAAAACTTCAAAGATCAATGCTCCAAGGTTAAATGCGTCTACTGCTGTATGGGGATTCTTCTTGATAACATCCCATCCGCCTCGTGCCAACTCTGGAGGAGAGTATCGACTCGCATCAGGTACCAAGCTACCGTATGTCTAAGCATCTGTTAGCCTGAGTATACGGGTACCTCTCTGGGGACCTCTTGCGTATATTATTGACTCGTCGTCCTTGAGGCTGCTGAGAACATCAAAGCCACCGAGCTTCCACTCGCCACTCTCTGAAGTATAGATCGATCCAACTTTGATGCCGCCGTGAATCGAGGAAGCGTCCTCGTTGATGAATTTTAAGGTGCGCTGTAACATTATTAACATCGATTAAAAGACTAGCATAGCAAGCCGTACCGCAACGCTATGCAAGCCCCATTTTATCGTCTCGGGGCTTAGACTCTTTCTTCGAACATGCCATCGTAGGGGGACTACTCGTTCGGTCGCAATGTAGATATACGTCTCTGTCTGTCAGGTATTATCAGCGGAATGCTCTTGAGCCGACCGGAAGTCTTGCATATACCTCGACCGCATCTAGAAGTTTGATCACACCTGGATGCCGTAGTGTTCGGAGCTTCTTTAGGGCATTCTTGGCTAGTGGGAGTTGGGATCGGTTGGTGGTGATATCGAAGGAAAAGATGCTGCAGTTGGAACCATCCTCCTATTCATAGATTATCAGTAAGTCCACATTGTGCGCTCTATGATGTTGAGCTTACCCTCTTGGTACCATTGTACAGTGTCCAGATAGACTCATCGATATCAACCTTGTCGCCAAAGTTGTATGGAAAGGGAGGGCCTTGTGCGATGGCCGAGGCCACGGCAGATTTGAGAAAGTTCATGCCAATATCGCAAAGTCTAGGACTTCTATTAGGACTTAAGCAGTTAACTCCCTACTTGTTGAGAATCGTCATGTGTACAGGTCGAATTATTGCCGTTTGTAGACGAATAATATATTGGTTCGGAGTCGCAACGTGGTTATTGGCGCTGTACGTCAGGGAGCTTGAGACCCCCGCGCTAGTGACTGATAAATTTAACAGGGGATGGAGGGGTGTCCAAAGGTTACCTAATCCATCTGACCATGTAAGAGCCCAGAACATACGGAGCACCAGCAACATACTGTTTGGGGGGGTTGGATAGACAATGATGGATGGATGATACAACTCAGTGAAATCTAGGATCAAATTTTGTTTAATTCTATCGCCACTAACTGGACAGCATAGGTAATTAGCTCAGGTGATCCAGACCTGGAAAGACGTAGATATGAATACAAATCGGGTACATCTTTGGGCGGAATATCTCTCGGTATCAGAACCGAAAGTGGATGGTTCTATCAGAAATCTGAAGTCGAACATCAGTTGGGATAAAGATATACTTGCATCGTGTCGCGACCCCTGGACTTAGGTGGGATAAATGAACCTTGAGGTGTCATGTTTGCATCACAAAGAATATGGCTGGTATATTTTGTGTGGTCTTGGGATCTTTTATCTTTCTACTGCGTTTATGCTCACCAACAGTAGAGTTATGGCCTTCAATAAATTCTAGCCCTCACTAAGTTTTTATAGATATAATGATAGCTTAATTTATTAATCGTCTATCTCTTGAGCCAATAGGCAGAATTTCCCGTGGGACACTCTCATGAGTGTAAGTTGACTTGTGGGGCTCTGCTGGTAGGCCTGGCAGCCGGGGCGGAAGAATTAGTTTTCCAGCCCGCTGGGGCGACTCACCTCGGGAACCTCCCCACCAGGGACGTCTTCCCGGCGCCTCTGCACCATCCTTCATCATCATCAATGCTAGGGCCAATAGCGAGCCAGTAGCAAGAGGACCAGCCCGCAATGAAAGGCGCGAAACTAACGACCATAGTCATATGCTTCTCTGCCTCTGGCGGCTGGGGATCTCTTTCATTATTTTCCTAATCCTATTTTTATTCCCTATATCCTTTGCTTGATGTCGGCTGGCTCGTCAAACCATACATGCCTAAGATCAAAAGAACGCACATATTCCTACTCTTTCAACACAGGGCAGCTGTGGGGACCTATCTCGGACGCGACCTAGCTCCCTTTGCTTCTTTCTATTGCACTATAACATTGTCCTCTCGCCTCCACCTAATACAAATTATCGACTACACAGTATTTTCGATTAGCACAACAAGCGCAACGTACGAATAGGGGAGCAGAACTTTTCTCTGGGTGGTCTCAGACCTCAGTACGGTATATTTATTTTAGTTTCCTTGTCTTACTCTTTATCCTCGTCAAATGATGCCTATGGTAAAAGGTCTGACTGAACGGAACCCTTCTGGTTGCGCCATCTTCTCTTCTGACTCTGTTCATGACATTGTTGTCTGAATCAACTCTGTCGTTCCTTACCGCCCCTCAGCTGTAACTGATCCCCTACATTCCAAACTTGTTCGTGGAGCGCTGGGGCCGATTGCAATGGAGTTTCTAATGTCGCACAATGGAGTCGTCTTCCTCGTCTACGCCACGGATCTTGACCAAAGGCCGCGACAAACAGCAGATTTATTAAACCAACACACGTGTCAAAAGAGATTATGTGCCAACCGATGAGGTGCCTAGCTTGATGGCCATTCAAAACTGAAAAGATCTGATTCGACTTCTTATCCAATACTTGCTTAGCATTCCGTTGATACTTTGCATGCATGTTGCTAACATGACTTCTAGGTAATCCTTCATCTACGCGCCTCATGACTCAATCCAGCCGTAAAAGCCTGCGCGTGGTGGACCAGTTCTGCGTTTCGGCCCCGTCAACGAGGTTCTGAATGACTGCCTCTACACATGTCGGCGGCACTTGTGCCGTTCTCACTTGTGAAAAGATTATTTTGCTTAGTTCCAGATATTACTGTGATGAGCACTCAGCATTAGAGCCCACTGCGGCGCGCAGAGATCCCTCTGCTACGAATATGGCCAAGGGCTTCCGACCTTCTAACAGGAATTTTGTTGCTAAAAGAGGTCGAAGCAAATTCATGTTTACACCTTCGCGGCACTTTTCTAGGCAAGATCCACCATCTCGAGATGCCTCTAGTCCGGATACCAGCGCTCCCATGACACAGTCTCCGAAAGCAAATGAGCAAGAGGCCCCTCCTTCGTCTTTGGTACGAGACAATTCCATTGATGCAAATGACAGAAGCGTCCGTCTCCAGCTAGAGAGGAACGGAACCAGCCACGCCGGATCGACACCCAACTCCGCGCAGAGTAAAGCAGCCCAAGATGTAGCTAAAGCTGACAAGGGCTCTTCTGCTAGCCAGGTAAATTCACACACTGTGTCAACCCCGAAGACGGAATTGGAAACGGAGTTGCAAGCCGAGACAGAGGATTTGATAAACCAGCCACTTGGCCCCGATTTTGCTACCAAAAAGCAGAGTTCCTGTTCAAATATTGGATCGGAAACGCTTCCCACAGAGGATCTCAAGATAGATGCTCATCAAAATGGGCAATCTGCCTATGCAACTAACGGCCACCACTTGGCTGGGACGGCGCAAGCGACTTCTGAGGGGGCTCCTTCAAACGAAGGGTTTAGGAAGACCGAGCCTTCCCTGGGCCTTGACTCTCAACCGAGCGTTCCTTCCATCGCTCCTGTGAATCATATGCAGTCTACCTCTGAAGATGGTGTCAAATTTAAGTCCTCTCCTTCGACATCCAAGCCAAAGAAGGACAATACACAGAAATATTCGGAGCATCATTATCCAGAAACACGAACGAGTTCGAAGGCGAAGCTCTTGTCAACTCCCGCTAAGCGCTCAGCTCCCCTGACAAGTAAAGGGCCCCCAGTCAGGAAACAGAATTTTCAAGGTTCCCTGCCTGGAGTAAGCGCCGAAATCGATAATGAGGTGAATATGGCCGATGTTAGTGACATTGAAGAGGAAGCAAAGCCGGCCAAACCCGTCCCGCTCTCCTCCCGTGCCAAAGCAGAAGCTCGCAAAAAGAGGCTTTTGGTCGAGTTCGATTCCGAGGCATTCGATTCGCTCATTTATCGACAGTCGAGTCTGCAACCACCCCCGCATGTTACTGTATCTTCACGTATTGTCAAGTACAACCCAGTTTTCGCCGACCAAAAGCCACTCTATCTTCCAGTGAATCCAGCAATCCATCACATGCACAAGCGATCCCGTTCTTGGTATAGAAAGAAATGCGACGAAATCAGACGGCGACCAAAACGCAAAGAATGGTTTGGCAAGGTCGTGGAGAGACTACGCTGGTTACAGGCTCTAGAGATGAAACAGCAGGAGAGTATTAAACAAGCCCAGCAAGATGGGACTACTCCCCCTTACAGACCACCAAAGCCGCGGGGTGTCAAGCGTATTCTTGACTTTGGTGACCTGCCCGAGGAGGAACTGCCTGAATATGTGCGGAATAATCCCGCTTGGTTGAAAGCCTGCGCTTGGTTCAGAGAATGCGAGGATAAAGCGACTGCACGCCAGCGACATGTCAACAGCAAGACGAAAGAGACGGAGAGTTACTTTCAGAGCTTGAACGCTCGATGAATTCACACGATACATGATGGGGGGGCATTGCAAAGGAGTCAAAGGCTGTCTTACTGGGTTTTCACTGGGCGCATCTTAGGTAAACGGCCATCTCCATTCTTGTCATTGGGGGCAAAGGATTCCAAGAATCTAAATGTAAATATGCCACAGGGAGTCAAGAAATTCAAATCCTGAATCACTCAGTGAAGAAGTTTCCACTTCTCTAATAAGCAATACAGGTATCCTACCAACTGGTGAAAACAATAGACGTATACATGCATGTAGATTCATCTGCAAATCGTGGAAGTAGCTAGAGAACAAAAACAATTGGTATTGCTGGTATAAACAATCTATCACTCGGCATTTTCACCCAACCAAAAAACGCCCTTTTTCTCCAATCCAACACACAACTCGGGCACCTTTAGGCATCGCGAGAGGAATCCATCCTGTGGCCCAAAGGATATATCTACTAATGCTCAGAAAGAGAGCGGCTCGTCTTATATGCCTTTAGACAGCAAATTGAGAGCACTGCCAGCAAGAATGAAACCAGCCTGGTCCTTGGTAACGGCGTGTTTAGTGGGAATGAGGAGCTCCTCACCAGAGGCTTTGGTGATACGAAGTTGAACATCGCCCTTGCCACCATTCTGGAGCATCTCGTACAGACCGACAGTGGCAACCTCGTCGCCAGCGGCAATCTTATCATAGTCAGCCTCGTTCTCAAAAGTCAGAGGTACAACGCCCTGCTTCTTGAGGTTGGTCTCGTGAATACGGGCGAACGATTTTGTCAAGACAACACGAGCCCCGAGGTAGCGAGGCTGCAGAGCAGCGTGTTCACGAGCTGAGCCCTCACCATAGTTGTGCTCAGCAACAACAAGCCACTCTTGACCACGTTCCTTCCAGAGTTGACCAAGCTCAGGGATAGTGTGCTTGGAGCCATCGAGGTCGTAGGCAGCGTTGACCTCACCTGTCTCCTTATTGATGGCAGTATTGAGGGTATTGGTGCTGATGTTAGGCAGATGGCCCTTGTACTTGAGCCAGGGGCCGGCTGCGGAGATGGTATCAGTGGTACATTTGCCTGTGACCTTGACAAGAACGCGAAGGCCTGAGAGATCAGACGAGGGGAAAGGAGCAAAGGGCTCAAGGAAGGCCAAACGCTCAGAAGTGGGAGAGATGGCGATCTTGGTGTTAGGGTCAGGGGCCTGGGATAATACACCAAGCTCGGCGTTGCCAGACTCAAAAGGAGTCTGGGGACCTTCGAGACCGTGAGGAGGAGAGAACATGAAGTCCTTGCCATCAGGTGTCTTAATGCTATCGGTAACAGGGTTGAAGGTTGTGGATCCGGCAAAGGCCATGGCGGTAACAATCTCGGGAGAGGCCAGAAAGTTCATGGTATCAGGATTGCCGTCATTTCGACCTCGGAAGTTTCGGTTATACGAGGTCAGGATAGCATTGCTTGTGCCCTTCTCAACGCCATCTTGTCGCTTCCACTGACCAATACAAGGACCACAGGCATTGGAGAGAACAATTCCGCCAGCCTCCTGGAATGTCTCGAGGGTACCGTCGCGCTCAAGCGTCGCGCGAATCTGCTCACTCCCGGGAGTGATATAGAAGTCGGCAGCAGGCTTAAGCCCAGCCTTCTTGGCATCCTTAAGCAAGCTCTCGACCCGGGTCATATCCTCATAGGAACTGTTGGTGCAGCTACCAATGAGACCAGCGGAAAGAACCTGGGGCCAGTCCTGTTCCTTCACAACTTCCTTGAACTTGGAGAGTGGTGTGGCCAGATCTGGTGTAAAAGGGCCATTAATGTGAGGTTCGAGGGTCGAAAGATCGATGGTGATGAGTTCGTCATATTCAGCACCCTCATCAGCCTTGAATTGCCATCGAGCATCGGGGTCGGAGCTGTTGCTGGCGAAGGCCTCAAGAGCTTCAATGTTCTTGTTCGCCTGAGATCGTCGGGTCGAGTCAAGGTATCTAGCTGAAGCCTTGGTATAAGGAAAGATCGAGGTAGTGGCACCGACTTCAGCGCTAGATTAAGTCAGTATTTTCCAGATGCCCCGATTTATAGTACAAACTTACCCCATATTGCAAATAGTAGCCATGCCGGTGGCGCTTAGGCTTTCGACACCTTCACCGAAATACTCAATGATGGAGCCAGTGCCACCACGGACTGTGAGATGGCCAGCAAGACGTAGAATGACGTCTTTGGGAGAAGCCCAGTTGCTCAGCTTGCCGACAAGTTGCACGCCCAAAATCTTGGGGGCCTTAAGTTCCCAAGGAGCACCAACAAGGGCCTCAACAGCGTCCGCACCACCAACGCCAATGGTAATTGTAGAAAGACCACCAGCATTGGGGCTGTGGGAGTCGGTACCAAGCATCATCAATCCTGGGAGAGCATAATTCTCAAGAACGGTCTGATGGATAATACCAGCACCAGGAGGCCAAAAGTCCATTCCGTACTTGCGCGCTGCAGACTCAAGGAAATCAAAAACCTCCTTGTTAGTCTGGATACCAGCAGACAAATCATCCTCAGCACCCTTGGAGCCAACAATCAAGTGGTCACAATGAATGCTTGCAGGAATTGCAGGCTTGGCGAGGTTGCAGGACATGAACTGAAGAATAGCCATCTGAGCAGAAGCATCCTGCATGTTGACACGGTCAGGCTTGAGGCGCAAATTGGCCTTCCCGCGAATGTTCCGTCCATTGTCGGTGTTGTTCAGCAAGGAGTCCTCGGGATTGTCGAGATGGCTGTAGAGGATCTTCTCGGCGAGTGTCAGACGCTGCTTGCCGAGAACTCGACGGACATCGGTGTACTTGGTGTATAGCTTTTCGTAGGTAGGAGGAAGAGTCTTCGCGCTTGAGAAGTTTCTCCTTGTGTTATTGGATAGAACGGTAGTTGATCGAATGGCATTGGGACCGGAACGTCGCAAGAGTTGCTATTACCACGTGTAAGAGTTAGCTTGTGTATCTGTGTTTTCCTGCAGAAAGGTTCTCAATTGATATGGAATGGTGTAGCTTACCGTCATAGCACCGCCTGAGCGGCTGGCGACCTCCATTGAAACCATGTTGGGCTATACACGGCAACGATGAACGATGACTCTTTTGGTCCTCTTGTCACAGATGTTATTCCCTAAATTTGTGGTGGGGGCGAAGTCGGGGCGGATTTTTTTGGTCAATTGTAAATTGACAGGAGCCGATTGGTGTTTGCGACTTATGTCCGGGGATGCGGGGGCCTCCACCATCCGAACACCGGCGGAGATGGGTCCCGCATCACCTATATAACCTCGGAATAGAACGGGTATGAAAGCTGGAACAATAAATTGCTATTTAGATATGATGCCCGTTCTGAGAACATTGGGGAATGTATTACACTTCGTTCATGTATTGTATTACCAAAGGCGTTTTCCATTCGCCAGTCTGGGCTCATATATCAAAGCATCAAAAATCATTCTTGTTCATGTACATGCCTTCTAGTAGGCAACGACACCATCTGCGTCTTCCAGCCAAAGTGTGGCCAGGTCCTTTGCCAATCCTAATCGAAGGGTTCGAAGAACATCTTCGCCCTTGCTTGTTACAAGCCAACCCTTCCTCCAGTCCCATCCCCTGTTAACCTTTGTTCCTGCCGAGATCGACTTGTGCAGATGATTCACCAACACGGAGCTTCCGGTCATCATGAAGCTTCCTCCTAGAGACGCTGTTGATTTGGTCATTAGATCTTGTGGCGTTGAGCCTTTCAGTCCCTGGGCAGATGCCAATACGAGATTGAAGAAATCGTCGCACGCTGAATACACTCGATCCCCCACTGTTTGTAAATCCTCGATGGCCTTGAGCAGAACATCAATCTGGGGGAGTGTGACGACGGCTGGGGATTGATTAATAAAGACAGTGGCCTCTCCCAGCAGGGCCAGGAGGAAGTCTTCGCTGACTACTGCATCCCGCGTTTCGTCGTAGAGTCCACCACGGATGTTGTCGTCGGAACTAGAAATAACAGCAACTAATGCAGATGCTGCTTGCTTTTTCAATTTGAAAGCCTTCGTAAGCGAAATATTCTCCCAGTCCTCAGCATCGCGAAGTTCGTAAAACTTGCGCAGTGTAGCGTAGCCGCTGAGCATTCGGCCAAGCAGTTGAGCAGCTTCGAGATCCTGCTTGGCTCGTTTCTCAAGGGTCTCGGTTCGCTTTCGTAATAGATCCTTGAGATCCTGATCGAGATCCTTCTCTGAGGGGTAAACTGTGGACTGGACAAGCGAGTAAGACATTAGTAGATTCAGCACCTCCCGGACCTTGTCTGAGCGATGGGAGAGCGCATAGTACCAGAGAGCCTCGCCGTAGCGATGAGACTCCTTGGAAAGGATCTCTGCGAATGTCTGTTTCAAGTTAGTTTCGTTCAGTGTCATACTCAAAATTACTGACCTCTGCTGTTTCCTCTGCGTAGTTAATCATGCCGAGGTCATTCAGTATTGTCCAAATTTTGTCCACCGTTCGTCCTGAGTTCTCATTTAACGTAGCAAGAAGATCTCGAAGGAGTTCGCCCACTGTCTCCTCTGATCTCTCGGGCGAATCCATTCGGCCCAACACCTGTATGGCCATTTCCCACCCATCGCGTTCTGGTGACAGTTGCTCTATACCAGCCAATTCCCTAGCGTACAGGACAAGAGTTGTGTCTTTGATACCATTCAGTTCATCCGGTCCTGGTTGAGTCACGCCCAATAGCGCAAGATCGTCCATATCCAGACTGTCAGTAGGAAACAGGTTGGGGCCGTTAGGAGCGGGGAGCCATTCGCCTAGAGATGCAACTTCTGCCACAGTACATGCCAGCGGCAATGACCATATCCTCAGGAATCCCAGCACGGCGTTAACGTTTCCTTCGAAAGCGGAGGCCACGGCAACCTCGACGGGATTCAAGACATTAGGGTTAAGATCTGACTGCACAACCATGTGAAAAGCAGTTGCCAGTCGATCGAAGTAGTCTTCGGAGCCAGCGAAGCGAGATGATGCCCGCAGTAACTGAGATTCTGAAAGTCTCAGAGCCTTGTGGCGTTGATTCCCATCATCCCACCACCCAAAAAGGCCTATTGTTGCTTCACACCAATCTTGGGCAACTTCCAGGATAGCCTCATGGTTACCAAGAATAATACCATACACGGTTTGCAAGTTCTCGTAGATATCCCAAGGGATTTGACTTGAGGCCTTTCGAGCCATTGTGGATAGTGATTGTTGTTGGGGGGCAAACTCGTCGTCCATCAAATCCTGAACATCTTGTTCCCTTCCTTCGGCGAACAGGGTCATTCGGTTCAGAGATCCGCGAGCCTGAATTCGGAAAAGAGTCCAGTTGCTATTCCAGATATCCCACTCTGATCTTGTACCGGGGCACTGGTCCAGGGCTTCGCTAGTGGCGACGGCAAAACGTCTGACATTCTCAAGAGCTTTGCCCGTGTACGCATAATCGCTCCTAGGCCCTCGGCGAACATTCTGCCAACCAGCTTCTCTCAGTAGATAGGATGCGCTGCCAACATCTCCTCGTAGCAAGGAGCATCGTACAGTCTGCCAGAATAGAGGATGGCATGCAGGGCTTGGTATGTGGCGGCTGACCTCACGCACCTGATCAGGGTACAGGTTATGATTGTTATGCATCCAGTCGAACAAGATTTCGGGTAGTGGTGGTGTCTTCTCCTCGTCGGTATTAGTGCCGAAGCGAGTGTGGTGCATTCGAAGTATTAGTTGTGCGACATAGGCGGCCTTCTCGAATGGGTCACTGTTGAAACCAGGCCCTATGGTTGCAAAATCTTCTCCTTCTGGTTGTGGCAGTCCATTCACGGTCTTGTTCCATAGTTCAGTAAGGCGAAATGTGATGTTAGACAAAGAATTGTCCATCTTCTCAACATCTTCCTCAGGTCCAATTCCCTCTTCGTATAGCCTACATACGAGCTCTTCGGTTTCGAGGATCATGTCTGCGGGCTCGATAACTGGTGCATGTTCGTGCTGACTGTAAAGATTTTTGGCGATCGATGCAAAATGGAAACCCTCCTGACGTCCTGACATGCCAAGATGGGCTGATGTCTGTCTGAAAATACTTTCCGCTTCTTGGCGCACTCGTTTTGTCGCGGCTGGTGTGTTGAGCATCATGAGGTCGGATTCATCACCAATAATAGGCTGGCCATAGGGTCGATCGTCGTGTCTCATGTTCAAGAACATATCGGGTTCTTCGGATTCTTCGCGCTCGAAAGCATGGTCGTCTTCACCATAGCTTTCTCTCTCGTCTTCTTCACCGGCAATGTCTTGGTCGATGTAGCGTTCGATCTCGGCGTCAACTTCGTCATCCTCGAGGCGTTCGTCTGGAGCAGCAGACATGCGAAAAAGATTACCTCGGGGGGGTGGGAGCTCCACATCTCCTTCAGCATCTTGATCTTGTTCTTGATCCTCCTCTTCCTCGTCCGCCGCGCTGAACTGGCGGCTCAATCCTGAAGGCTGTCGTCCTCTGATGGATCGACCAAGCGGGTTGCTGGTGGCGCCTGTGCGACCAAAAAGGTTTCTTCCAGAGGATGAGTTGTTGGACACGCCAAAGCTCAGAGGCTTTGTATCAGTCATTCCACGCATGAAAGAGCTTCCCATGTACGAATCAGACGGGGCACCCGCGGGTGTAAAGGAAGCGGCTGAGGATGGAGGTGGTCCAGCTGGAGTCGTTGAAGGATTATCGGCAAGAAACGAAAAGCCTGTGCCGCGGCCGCTCTTGTCTGGTGTTGATGGCGCTGGGCTTACTGGAGGACTGGAGTCCGGGACAATGAAACGAGAGGACATGATGCTAGACAGAACTCCTGCCTTCGGGTTTGGCTTGCCGTATCGGCGCGCGAATTAAGCTAGGTTCTTCGCTCTCTCACGTTGGCTTGCGCTGTTTTCGCATGCGATGGTCGTATTTAGTGGTGGAATGATTATAAATTGTAAAAGCGAAGTTGAGTTGCAAGCTCCTGTTTGATTGAGCTGAACGCGCTTGGGATATTTTTTGGAGCTATCGCGATGGGTAACACTAGCCGTTGTTTATCCGACGCGACCTCACATATGGCATCGGCTTTCTCGAGCAACTCAACCAAGCCAATAGTTATCCTCCCAGCAAAACGTGAAAGCTGGTCAGTTATGTTTGTTTCCAATAGAAGGTTTTAATTTTCTGCTCCTTTGTAACATGTCTGTAGGGCTTGTAAGACTTCACATTAGCCGAATTCTGTGCCCACAAAGGCTGCAGTTCTTGAGCTCTTGCAAATCAAAATCATTAGGCCAAAACTGAGACAGATACCAATACCTGCTCAATCACATTTTGAACAGTGATTTTCCTTGGTATGATGAGTGATAACCAAAGCGGAATGTAAAGAGAGAGCTTCACTGAGGTGGGGCCAGCTTTTTTATTCGAGTTTGGGAAGTGTCTGAATTGCCTCTTTCCAAGTTCTGAAATAGGTGCAGTGATCTCTTATCTTCCTCTTCCCGAGTGCTCGGAACCAAGACCGCTTTAACCTGTTACCAAAGATGATTTAAGCGATCACGTCAAGTGGGCACGGCGTCGAACGGAAGGTCTTCCGACCCCGTGAAACCACAAAGAGCCCTCGCCCTGACTCATTGCTGCGGCTTCTCTCCCTAACCCTCGGCCAGATCGGTCTCATCTGCCGAAAGAGTATTCCGTCTTTGGGGCAGTCCGGGTATCTCTGCCAATGCTCTGCCAACGTCCTCGCACAATGCTCTCACGTAAAGAGAGTCAAATTGGGCGTCATTTGCCCAATAAGCATTGATCTCATGCCCGAAGCCGCGAGTCTTTTCCTATCTCAGTGGATGTGGATTAGAGCTCCAATTGCGGGGTACGTTGCTGTCCACCGGAGTTGCTCGGTGATCGGGATCTGAGCGTGCGGACGGTTTTCTTACTATTTCTACGTACATAAACAGATTCCCCTTGAAGATTCATCTACCCCTCAAAATATTTGTCTGTCTTGTCATACACTTCTTTCTTTCCCCATCGACAGCCAATTTTATCCTCATAACACAGAAATATGTCTACCGTGGGCAAGGTACGTGACTTTCACAAGCTTTACTACCCCTCATCATACCCAGTTCCCCGCCCTGAACAAGAAGCATCATGAAGACGCATTGCTGATGCTATAACTAGGCCATCACCTGTAAGGCCGCCGTCGCCTGGGAGGCCGGTAAGCCTCTCTCCATTGAGGACATTGAAGTTGCTCCTCCCAAGGCCAACGAGGTCCGTATCCAGGTCTACTACACTGGTGTTTGCCACACAGGTATGATCTACCCACGTCATAGAGCTCTCGTAGCTCTTGGGTCGTGTAAATTAGCTCAAGATTAGTATGCTGACGTCTATAGATGCCTACACTCTCTCCGGTAAGGACCCTGAGGGTGCTTTCCCCATTGTCCTCGGACACGAGGGTGCTGGTATCGTTGAGTCCGTTGGTGAGGGCGTCACCAACGTCAAGCCTGGTGACCACGTTGTTGCCCTTTAGTATGCATTTTCCACATCTTCATCAATCTCGCAAAAGCTGACATACTCTCGAACAGCACACCCGAATGCAAGGAGTGCAAGTTCTGCAAGTCCGGAAAGACCAACCTCTGCGGCAAGATCCGAGCCACTCAGGGTAAGGGTCTGATGCCTGATGGTACCTCTCGATTCAAATGCAAGGGCAAGGACCTGCTTCACTTCATGGGCACCTCCACCTTCTCTCAGTACACCGTCGTCGCCGACATCTCCGTTGTCGCCATTGAGCACGATGCTCCTATGGACCGAACCTGCCTGCTTGGCTGCGGTATCACCACTGGATATGGTGCTGCTACTATTACAGCCAACGTTCAGGAGGGTGACAACGTGGCCGTCTTCGGTGCCGGATGTGTCGGTCTTTCAGTCGTCCAGGGTGCCGCCGCCCGTAAGGCTGGCAAGATCATCGTTGTTGATGTCAACCCCTCCAAGAAGGCATGGGGTGAGAAATTCGGTGCTACTCACTTCGTGAACCCCACCGAGCTCGGTGACCAATCCATCCAAGACAAGCTCATTGAGATGACTGACGGTGGTTGTGACTACACTTTTGACTGCACTGGCAACGTTGGTGTCATGCGTGCTGCCCTCGAGGCTTGTCACAAGGGTTGGGGTGAGAGCATTGTCATCGGCGTTGCTGCCGCTGGTCAAGAGATTTCCACTCGGCGTAAGTTCACTCCTAATAGCATATTGGGATTCGAAGATACTAACTTTCGACAGCATTCCAACTTGTTACCGGCCGAGTGTGGCGAGGATGTGCATTCGGGGGTGTCAAGGGCCGCTCTCAGCTGAACGACCTTGTCGCTGACTACAAGAAGGGTGATCTCAAGGTCGACGAGTTCATCACCCACCGCAAGACTCTCGGCGAGATCAACAACGCCTTCGAGACGATGAAGCAGGGTGACTGTATCCGTGCCGTCGTCGATATGCAAAAGCTTGAGCCTAAGATTTAATGACCCAAAATGTAGTATAGATGAATGATATCAAAATTTATGTTAAAAAAAATAGCAGACTGCTTCTCTCTGCACCGGGAGCTGCTCTTATTATGTGACATATTTGAGAACCTTGATAGACAAAAAATGCCCTGTGTGATTCATACAGTGTTGTATATGATGCGTACCTGTCACTCCACTGATATTCGTTAGCAAGCGGCGTAGTAGGAACATTTCTTATGGCCTTGTTGCTATCAGAAGCCTTTAAACCTTCCGTCATGGCAAAAACCAACAACCACTAGTCAAGAGCCTGCTAATTTGATACCGAGCTCGACTAGTTATCCTTGACTTATTCATGATATGTTATCATGATATGTTATGAATCATAGTCAAAGTCCTGTAGGACTTGTCTTGGACCTCGTAGTTGTGAGGATATCTAGACACGAATTATCAATCATTCTAGTAAGGTAACCAACACCAGTAGGGATAAAGGCTATGCAAGCAACAGCTGACACAAGTAAGTTGCCAAACATAACTTTTAAATTATTAAGTACCTACCTACTAGGTAGGTTAAACTACTTAATATTGGAGGACAGGAGACTAGTATGGCAAGGGGAGGCAAGGAAACTCAGGATCTTTATCCTAAGTGATGAAAAGACTTAGGTAAGTTTAGTGTATTTTAGTTATCTTCAGACCAGTTAATTTTTGCATCCCGCTTATCAGAGGTTTTTTTATTACATAACCCCCGAGGTCTGAGTACTCGACTAAAATTGAACCTTGATGGTTGCAACAATTGGCCGGACTGCTATGCCAGACATCTCACGAAGCTCCAAGCTACTATGTTTACTTACATAGCAGCTGCCTAGGAATTTGCTTTCAGAGAATTGAAGCTCTTATAAATCTTCTGCGATGATATGTTTTAGAAACCCAAAGCCTTGAGTACTATATGGGCCTCCATAAGATGCATATAAAGAGATTTCCTTCAGATATCATTTGCGTTCCAGGCGCGTTTTTAGAAAGCACCACCCTAGACTACACGACAACCCTGACAACCTAGAATATGGGGTATCTCCACTAACACTCGAGGTGGGGACAATTTTTGCAATCCATTAGATTTCATTTGTCCACATATGAAAAGGAGACCATGATAAGTCGCGAGCTGATCAATATACGATTACCAACAAACGAAAACAGACGAAACAAACAAAATGCGCTCATCACGGATATCAAGAGACGCCTCGAAGCTATTCGATCGCACGGCTGAACCTAGTTCCCCACCAAGACGATCGACAAGGTCTGCGCTGGTCAAATTCGCCTTTACCTCAACAGAAGAGTTCAAACCCACGCTCGCCGATATCGAAGACAGTGGAGGTCCTGCTCGTAAACGAAGGCGTGTCGTAGTGGCCAAGACTGAAATTTCGACATCCGCTCAAGCCGTAAAGCCCGAAGTGGTCGATGAAGCCCTCGATGATATTCCATCACCCCCAGCAAAAGCGCGACGAGTTCGTAAGCCCGCTCGCAAAGCCTTCGATGCAACAACTGGCGAAACAAAGATCGAACCTCCCTCAGATTGGGAGGCTGTTTATGATACTGTGAGGAAGATGCGGGCACCAGGCGGGCGAGCTTACGGCGCAGCTGTTGACACTATGGGATGCGAACGTTTGGCGGATCGAAACGCATCACCGAAAGACCAAAGATTTCACACATTGGTGGCGCTCATGCTGTCGAGTCAGACAAAGGACACGGTGAACGCCGTGGTTATGAAGAAGATGCAAACTGAGCTGCCACCGTTTAAACCCGGTGCGCCCCCAGGACTAAACCTAAATAACATACTGGCAATCGATCCTAAGCTTCTGAACGAGTTCATCTGGGCGGTTGGCTTTCACAACAACAAGACAAAGTTTGTGTTACCCGATGGCATGGACTGATCGAGATTGGACTGACTGGTGTTCAGGTATATCAAACAAACAGCTGAGATTCTCCGCGATAAATGGGATGGCGATATTCCCAACACCATCGAGGGCCTCGTATCGCTACCGGGCGTCGGACCCAAGATGGCCTATCTCTGCATGTCCGTAGCATGGGGTAAACATCTGGGGATTGGTGTTGATGTGCACGTACATCGTATCACAAATCTTTGGGGTTGGCACAAAACGAAGAACCCAGAGGAAACACGAACAACACTTCAGTCATGGCTCCCACACGATCGATGGCATGAGATCAACCATCTTCTGGTGGGGTTAGGACAGTCGGTATGTCTTCCTGTCGGTCGCAAGTGCGGTGAATGTGATCTTGGCCTTGAAGGACTATGCAAAGCTGCCGATCGAGCAAAGGTGTCTGCCGGACGCCAGCTCAAAGCCGAAAAAACAGAATCGGGGGCTCAGAACGATACACTGGCCAAAACGGAGGTTTCACAGAACATTGTAATCAAAGAAGAGGGTGTTGTATGATGGGCTCTCAGGTTCTCATGACAGACGATTGACCCCGTCAGCGGCCCCGCCCCCGGAACCAACCACCCCATAATAATCCCCAGGATCGAATTCTGGAGTCGCTGGCAGAAGTCGATTTGTCCACGTGTATGAGTGCTTATGAAGGCTGGCGTTGAGGAGTGACAAGAAAAGACTGCCCTCGGACGCATTAATACCCATTGATACCCTATCCTTACAAAGACAAAGTTAATTAGTCTCTTGACGGCGCACTTCTGTGTTCTAGCCCAGATCGCGCTATCGTTCGTATGTGTGGTCTAGACAGACGCTCACGAGATCAATCATGGGCCCGATACGATATCGGAGATAAGCCGGTAAAATAAGACAGGGTCCTGGTGGTTCCTCAAAGTCGCATTGGAGGCCAGGCTCAAGCAACACGTAATCAAGCCAAGACGACGGATCTTCACTCCATTCTGAGTCTAGTAGTCAAGCAATGTCACCGCCTCTACAGCAGCAGTCTACTGAAGCCGTCTGTTGGTCGACTTATTCCAAGGATTACCGAATCTAAATGGCCATATTTCGCTTTGTGATTGTGATGAAGAAATCAATCGATTCAGAGCCCGCTAAAGGAGGGGACAATGTCCCCTTATCATATCCTGTACGCCAACGCACCCTCAACTATCCGAATAGAAATATACACCAGCGAAAAACGCTATGCATCTCATGCAGATGCCGTCTCAGAATCCAATCTCATTACGTCGTGGCCGTCAGAATGCGTATTGTGGACCTTAGGAGTGACGCCAGTCTCCAGTCCCAACCATGATAGATATGTAAGGTGATGACTCTCGTTGGTCGATTTACACCCCCCGGATAACCTGGGTTCGTTCCGACTCAAGTTGTGCAGCGTTACGCTCGTGAGACTGCTTCTTGCACTGCATGTGGATTAGCGGGTCTACTACCATGGGTTTGTATGAGATGCCAGACTTACGTCCTCGAGACCAGTACACTTGTGGTCTTCTAGTAGGCGGTGTTTACCGCAGAAATGACCTTGGCAAAAGGTGCAGTCGCCGACGATGCGTTGTGCGGGCTCACGGCACGAAGCAGCGGTGCAACGAATTCGCTTAGGAGGCATGGTGTTATTTGTTTTGTTGATTTATGGAAGAAAATAGACTTCTGAGAGATGAACTGAACACGTTCTTGAGTCGGTGAGAGTTTATGTTGCAAACGGTAGGAAGTTGAACCAAGTAAGGTGATCTTTATGGGAAGTCGAATGGTGACGGCGGCTCGAGAAA
The DNA here is from genome assembly GCA_013266175.1 of Fusarium gaditjirri. Classification (NCBI taxonomy): domain Eukaryota; kingdom Fungi; phylum Ascomycota; class Sordariomycetes; order Hypocreales; family Nectriaceae; genus Fusarium; species Fusarium gaditjirri. Next base: position 83,119 of record JABFAI010000119.1, on the reverse strand, counting down.
TCCGTGGAAAGCAAGAACCAAATCAAAGATTCACACAACGACTGTGGCAGAAGATGAACCGATCAAAACAAACCAGAAGCTGGTGGTGGAAAAGGAATCTGGTCAGGGTTTTATAAAAAGCGGCGAGGCGAGGCGAGGCAAGGCGACTGATGAATGAATCATGCCTTGGTGGAGCCAGCGGCTGGTCAGTTCGCCTCCAGCTCATCGCTCTCACCACATTCAGGCCGCGGCCATGGGCAGGGGGGAGGCGTGTAAGTTTGGTTGTTTACCTTGTTGAGTTCCATCGTTAAAGAAGCTGTTGTCACACAGTATGAAATACATAGTCCATGCTCAGATACAGGGACCAAAGCTTGCTTATTACAGTAACAAGGAACAACGTCGACCAGCCTGCCGTCTGTTTACACATGCACTGCATATGCACAAGTACGATCCCTCACTTTTTTAGACGACATATACACATAACTCTCTTCTCACACACAGGCACCATCAAAGTTTGCTCTGCGATTTCCAATTTGATGGGCAATTGGAGCACAATGACAAAGACACAACTGCAGAAGCTCGTGGAAACGCACCCCCCTCCATGTCTCTCCGGTGTCTGGCTTACTGATGGGACACCCATTGAATTTGATGGGCCACTTTTACCCGCAGAGGCGCTGGGTTTCGGGGGAACTGGAATGACCAAGCTGGGCCGTTTGTATAAATCAACAGTAAGGAAAAGGGTTCTTGTTCGTTCACCACGAGGCTCCGAAAGCGGACGGTGGAGGCAATAGAATTGGGCGGGGCTGGCCGTGACTGTGCTGAACTGAACTGAGCTGGACCAAACTGATGTCGAGCAGGTGGGCTAATAAACTTGGCTTGTCGTCTTTTCAACCCGAGGCACATGGAAACACAATTGAGGCCGACGATGAGATGGGGAAGTGAGTAACTCTCATCTCAGGCTCTTTCAGTCTAATTGCAGCCGTGTCGTTGCGTTGCCTTGACTGTTACACTGATGAGAAATCCCAGACAGAGTGCCAATGGCTTCAACTGATGCACTGCTGCTGTATCTGTAATGCTAGGACGTCCATCCTCATTCCTCAATTACTCTCATCCGAACGCTTATCGCCACGCCTGGCGCTCTAGATCATCGCGGTTACTGAATTGGTCCCCTTGCTTTTCGAGCCTGAATTTCGTATCCACGAGGTCTAGGCCTACCACGGCCTACGTAACGTGCTACAGTTCTACCGCCTGCGTGCTTCACTGTTTGCGTTTCCGACAAATTCCTGGGGTTCCATGTCGTGGGACCAAAGAGGGACTGGGATAAGGGTCCGTACCTTGTCAATGCCCGCTACCCTGCATCTTAGAAGTCTTTTCATCTCCAATCGGCTAACAGAAGGGATTTAAAAACATGGCCTTAATGCATGGGGATCGCCCTCCCAGCAAGCATGGAGGTTCACGCTGGCAGTTGGTAACCTAGCGCGTCCTAGCCACTGCATTGGCACAATTCGGAGCCTGGGTCCGACGAGTCAGGTTTAGCTTGAGTGTGTCTTGGGCCATGAATCGAGTGTCTCAGCTGTTCTGTAATACCTATCAACAAATCGATCCAAGCGCTTAAAGGAATAGGCGGTGGGAGTGTGTTGTCAGTGAATCACTTGATGAGAGACACCGTCAAGAACAACGTCTTGTTCCAGCAACTCCAATCTCGAGACGAGCGTTTGTAGTAAGCCTCACTAATCAATAAGATTTCACTTCCTCAAGTGGGGCACAGACAGTTCCTCCAAGTCTGAAGTTCTTAAGGAATGACGCCAGACGGATGAATGTATACGTCAACACTACAGAGTCCGTCGGTGAGCTCAGATCTGAAGCTACAATACGCCGTCGTACTGAACTTTGAAAATGACAATACTATCAAGTGCCAGTCATGTCATGCATATTGTGTGACTCGTGGCCTGTTTCCTGGCCATCACAAATTCTGCCTCCCAACAGTCGATCAAAATCTTACATTGACTTATCCTTTAAATTTCCACTTACCGGCAGATTGTTAGCTGCATGATATCCTCACCATTCCGCAACACGTTCGAGCCGTCCGGCGTCTTCCGCGTCCCATGTCTCCGGTAACCTGCTCCATGCGTCTCCGGAGACGCCGGACCCGGGACTCCGGATAGAGTAGTTCCCGCATATGCAACGGCAAAGACATAGAATAAACCTCAGCTGGAGTAGAACCTTTTTGCAATACTGTATGAACTCTCTGGAGCTTTCCGGCGCCTCGAAGCTGTTGGTAAGCTCGCCGCTAGATTGAGTCAGGATCCGCCACTCCCGATAACTGGGGTTTCTAGGGCTTCTTTTTTCCCTTAAACTGCCTGACCTTAACTTAAAGTGTGTCCGGTTTTGGTATTACCCATATTTCAGCTCCATGTGTCTTGGTGGCTTGATTCAACGAAGCTGTTCCTATCCTTTGATCAATTGCTGCCGAGAACGTGGATGAGATGCAAATTCCTCAAACTGGTTGTAGGATATAGTCCAATACAAGTGACAGGGGTTATACCAATTGGAAAATAGCCGTCATCGTATAGGGGTCAGTACATCAGTTTGTGGCTTTTCAAAGCACTGAAAACGCAAGTTCGAGTCTTGCTGACGGCAAATCTTTTATTACTTTTGCTTGATTTTTGCTTCATCCAATGCTTACCAAGGTATTCATAAACTTCTTTTACGCCTTGTTTCCCAACAAACAACAGAAAGCCGTCATCGTATAGGGGTCAGTACATCAGTTTGTGGCTACTTGAGAGCACTGAAAACGCAAGTTCGAGTCTTGCTGACGGCAAAATCGTAATGAATACTTGTGTTATTTCTCCCTTTTTGCGGGGGATTGCTCCTTTGCCCTCATAGGGACATTGCAGGCTTGCCAAAGGAAGGTTTCTTAGAATCGTTCAATAGAGAAAACCCAACAGGAGTTCAAACCACGATTGCCATTGGCTGATGTTAATTGTGTAGCTATAAAATGTTCACTCTATGCCACTCTTTTGATGTTTTTATTATCCTCCCCAGCAGCTTGTAGTTTTACAAACACACTATCAAGGACAACCTTATCATTGAAAATACCTGACATTGATCTCAACGTACAACTGTCCTTAAAATTGCCTATTCAGGTGATTGAAGCTATCAATTACCAATCATGCAAACGTGGGGTTTGTGACGACATTACAGCCGCCTGAGTCTCGCCTAAACAGTTTCAACTTGTCCACAGAGCGAGCGAAGCATACTTGTTCCGGAGGTCGCTAACTGGAACGTAATTGACCTTTCTCGTTTTTGCTAACATTAATCTCAATCATCTGACGCATACGCACGTTTTGATACCCCAAGACCTTCACCTTAACCCCTCTTCCCCTCACCAACATCCCGAAAGATATCCGCCATGACAGCAACATCACAGCGCGGTATCAGAATTGCTATTGATAGAGGTGGTACTTTCACCGACTGTGTAGGGGAGAGCAATGGAAAAGAGATTATCATCAAGCTTCTATCCGAGGACCCGGCCAACTACAAAGATGCCCCGCTCGAGGGTATTCGGCGCATCATGAGCCACTTTCTCGGTAGAGATATTCCTCGAGGTGAAGCTTTGGACACTTCTCAGATTGATTCGATTCGGATGGGAACAACTGTCGCCACAAACGCCTTGCTCGAGAGAAAGGGAGAAAAAATTGCTATGGTCGTTACCAAGGGTTTCAAGGACTGCCTGGCCATTGGAAACCAGTCGAGGCCCAAAATCTTTGACCTTGCAATTCGGAAGCCTGACGTGTTATACGAGAAAGTTGTTGAGATTGACGAGCGGGTTACACTCGAAGATTACGCTGAGGATCCCGAAAGAACTCAAACGGAAGCAGAGGCTCAAGTTGGTACCAAAGAAGCTGAAGGCAAGACTCTTGTTCGAGGTTTGTCTGGCGAAACAGTCAGAATTCTCAAAAAAGCCGACCAACAAGACATTCGATCAAAGCTCAAGTATGTCTATGACCAAGGCATTCGCAGCATTGCTGTTTGTCTGATGCACGGCTACACCTATCCTGACCATGAAGCTCTGATTGGGCGGATAGCTAAGGATATCGGCTTCCAACATATATCGCTAAGCCACGAGCTCATGCCCATGATAAAGTTGGTTTCACGAGCCACATCTGTTTGTGCTGATGCGTATCTCACACCGGCTATTCGCAAGTACATTGATGGCTTCCAGGCTGGGTTTGAAGGAGGCCTTGGAACTCGTAGTGTGAAGGAGGAGAAGGGTGCTAAGGGAGCGAGATGCGAGTTTATGCAGAGTGATGGTGGCCTTGTCGACGTGGAAAAGTTTACTGGGCTCAAGGCGATTCTATCTGGCCCTGCAGGAGGTGTCGTGGGATACGCTATCACTTCGTATGATGAAGAAACCAAGACACCGGTCATCGGCTTCGACATGGTGAGTCAAACCGTGTTTTCATGGCACCAAACTAACTGGAGTAGGGTGGCACAAGCACTGATGTTTCGAGATATGGCGAAGGCCGTTACGAACATGTGTTCGAGACAACAACTGCTGGCGTTACAATCCAGTCACCCCAACTGGACATCAATACGGTTGCTGCCGGTGGCGGCTCTCGCCTCTTTTTCAGGAACGGGCTTTTCGTTGTTGGACCGGAGTCTGCAGGCGCTCACCCAGGTCCTGCGTGTTACCGTAAAGGAGGCCCAGCCACTGTCACGGATGCAAATCTGGTACTTGGCCGCCTACTTCCTGAATTTTTTCCTAGGATTTTTGGAGAGAACGAGGACCAGGGATTGGATATCGAGGCAAGCCGAAAAGTTCTCCAGGAGCTCGCAGATCAAGTGAACCAGGAGAATAACAAAAACCTGACGGTAGACGAAGTTGCATATGGATTCTTGACCGTAGCGAATGAGACAATGACTCGCCCCATCCGGTCGATTACCGAAGCCAAGGGGCACGATTCTTCAAAACATCGGCTTGCAACATTTGGTGGTGCTGGTGGTCAACACGCTGTCGCCATTGCGGAGTCTCTGGGCATTCAACAAATTCTTGTTCATCGATATTCTTCAGTTCTTTCTGCATACGGAATGGCCCTAGCAGATGTCGTTGACGAACGACAAGAGCCCGATTCCTTGGTATGGGAGGGCAATGAAAAAACAGTCAATGAACTGAAGAAGAAAATGGAGAAGCTCAAGGACCAGTCACTAAACTCCCTAAAAGACCAGGGCTTCCAAGAAGATGAAATTGCTTTTGAAGAGTACCTCAACATGAGATACCGCGGGACTGAGTCAGCTCTGATGATTGTCAGACCGACATCTGAGGAGGCCAAAGAGCATTTTGGTGGGAAAGAATGGGATTTTGGCCAAGCTTTCGTGAAGCAGCACCGCTATGAATTTGGTTTCACGCTTGACGAGCGAGACATCATCGTTGATGATGTCCGTGTTCGTGGCATCGGCAAGAGTTTCCGACACCAAGATGATACAGTTGACAAGCAACTCGAGGAACTAAAGCAGCAGAAAGTTTCCGAAAAGAAGAAACTTGATAGCCAACAGGTATACTTTGAGGGTGGAAGGAAGGAAACTCCTATATTCAAGCTTGAAGATCTAGATACTGGCGATTCGATCCCTGGACCAGCCATGCTTGCCGACGGTACTCAAACTATCGTTGTAACACCAAAGGCAATTGCGATTATTCTCAAGACTCATGTAGTCATTAATCTGGAGAGGGAGGGAGTAAAGTCCGAGTAAGTTATGTGTTGACCACTTCTGTCGCGTTCTAACGGATTTAGGTCTGCCAAGTCATCTGAGGATCGTGAGGTTGATCCCATCATGCTCAGTATTTTTGGTCATCGGTTCATGGCAATTGCCGAGCAGATGGGACATGCCTTACAAAAGACCAGTGTTAGCACAAATGTCAAAGAGAGACTTGACTTTTCGTGTGCTATTTTCGATGCCACAGGTGGCCTTGTAGCCAATGCTCCTCATCTACCTGTCCATCTCGGTTCAATGTCTACTTGTGTACGGCGCCAGGCTGAGATTTGGAAAGGGAGACTGGAGAAGGGCGATGTCATAATCTCTAACCACCCTTCATATGGAGGAACTCATCTTCCGGATGTGACCTTACTGATGCCAGCGTTTGATGAGAAGGGAGAAAACATCCTCTTCTACGCTGCTTCTCGAGCTCACCATGCTGATATTGGTGGCATTAGTGCCGGAAGCATGCCACCTCACTCCCGAGAGCTCTACCAAGAGGGTGCCTCTATCAGAAGTGAGAAACTTGTGAGTGGTGGCAAGTTCAATGAGAAACGAGTTGTTGAGTTGTTCTACGAAGAACCTGCTAAGTATCCAGGCTGCAGTGGAACCCGTTGTCTGGCTGACAACATCAACGACTTGAGAGCTCAAGTCTCGGCTAATCAAAAGGGAATCTCACTCATTGAGACTCTGATTGCAGAGTATGGAGAGGAGACAGTGCAATTTTATATGGTACATATCCAGAATAATGCTGAGCAGTGTGTGCGCCGGCTACTCAAAGATGTTTACAAGCGATTCGAAGGCAGGGACCTCTCGGCAGTTGACTTTATGGACGACGGTTCTCCCATTCGATTAAGAATTTCTATTGACCCAGAAAAGGGTGAAGCAGAATTTGATTTCTCGGGTACTGGCCCCGAAGTCTACGGAAATATCAACGCCCCCCAGGCCATCACGTTCAGTGCTATTATTTACTGTTTGAGATGCCTGATTTCCGAAGACATCCCACTTAACCAGGGATGCTTGAAGCCGATTCATGTCAAGATCCCTCCCAAGTCCATTCTGTCGCCGTCGCCAGGGGCTGCAGTTGTGGGAGGCAATGTCCTTACCAGTCAGCGTATCACAGATGTTATTTTCAAAGCATTCCAGGCTTGTGCTGCCAGCCAAGGATGCTGTAATAACTTGACTTTTGGATTTGGCGGGAACCAAGACGGCACCGAAGCTGTCAAGGGTTTCGGATACTACGAGACGATTGCTGGCGGAAGTGGTGCGGGTTCTGACTGGGAGGGAACCAGTGGTGTCCACTGTCATATGACAAACACTCGAATCACAGATTCGGAGATTTTTGAACGCCGTTATCCTGTACTTCTCCGTGAATTCTCTATTCGGTCCGGTTCAGGAGGGCGAGGCCAACATCGCGGTGGTGACGGCGTCATCCGTGACATTGAGTTCAGGATCCCCCTTCAAGTGTCCATCCTCAGTGAGCGTCGCGTCTACCGCCCATATGGGCTGAATGGTGGCGGCGACGGAGAATGTGGCCTGAACCTGTGGGTGCGCAGCGTTGAAAAGGCCAACTGGGAGACTTCTCTCAAACAGTTTCACACAACCAGAGATGCAGGGGAGGTTGAATACGAGGAGCGACGTATCAATATGGGGGCTAAAAACACAGCTGCTATGAAGGCTGGAGACCGTATCATTATCTGCACACCTGGAGGAGGTGCATGGGGAGCTGAGGGGTCTGAGAGCGTGGCTAGAAAGAAGATTGACCATACTGAGGGCTGGAGGAAGGGTAGTGGTAACACAAGGGATGAGACTGCACTCCAGGCTTAGACAGGGCGAAATATGATATTGGTCTGCTGCCTAGCGAAGGGCTGGACCTGAGTGTGTTCGGGATGGGGCTGAACGAACCGGAGTCGAAGAGGATGAAATCAAAACTTCTACGTGAGTCTAAAACGCTCTAAGAGAGATCCGAAAACCAGTTCCATCATGCTTTAAAACCCAACTCGTGTTGCCTGGAGATGTCTCAGGTGAAGCCGCCATCGACGACGGGATTATGCTATCGTGAAATCTATGCATGTTTCACCGTGAAAGTTTAACCTGGAGGTTAAGACATTCACAGGTCTTCTAGCGTGATGTCTCATCACGTAATTGAGATGATGCTGGTCACATTTTTGAGAGTCAAAAAGCCAGCAACGAGTCTGGATGGCAGCTCCGTGAAACCACAACAAGGCATCCATAGTGCTGTTATGCGGCCCAACTAACATATGATTGGGAGATGTAGGTAACCGGGTACCATGATCATTTGCATGCATCTACGGAAGTGTTCATCTTTTTCAAGTTTGGTGTTTCACTGAGAATTGCAGAAAGTTTGGACCTTGCCTAGATGGGGCATACAAGAAAATATACCCAAATTTTTTCATTTGAAGTTTCAACCCTCCTATTGATACATCTGTAGCTATGGTGCGTAGAACTTGTGAATAGCAACAAGACGAGGGATAACCATGCCGCGACTTGATGTATTGATCACCAGGGGAAACCGTTCCTAAGCTCCCAATGACACACATTACCCGTATGTGCAAGATGTAGCGAAACTCCCGCGGTGAAGCAAGATGGCTTCTTCTGATAGAGATTGAGGTGAATTGGCTCCCTCTGCATCGAGGTACCTGAAAATTCTGTGTTGCGATGCAGCTTACAACCTCTAACACACACAGACACACTTGCATATAACCAATCTCAATCGTAGATTAACCCCGATAGACTGGTTCGATAACGGCCGTTTCCGATCAGTCCCCCCTGATCGCCAAAAATTACACCATCACTGCTCTATCTCGAAAATGGCTATGCAAGTCACCGGTGCCACACGGCAAGAAAGACGTTAGAATGAGACTCGTCTCCCACCGAAGCAATATCTAACATCCAATAAACATGCCCAATTGCTCGCCACTCCTATCAACCCCAGTCAGCCCTACGGGGAATAGACATACATAATGGGGGCTGCCGCATTAGCCCAACCACTGATGGGCCAGGGTCTTGGCCCCCAATCTCCATATGGGTCCTTGGAGTTGTTGATCTACACTCGATACTCTTGCCCCCGAGAACCAGAGCCTCGTTGCGATCTCACCCTAGAGCAGGCTACAGTGTCTTCTGCCTTGCTAGCATCAGTGTAGCCTATCTTCAAGCCAATGACGGCTTGTCCGATGCAGCGGATGGGGCGGGCGTTGAACTACATCTGCATACCACGAACCATAAATTGCCTCTTCTTCAACTTCACAAGGCATTCTGTATGCCTGTGAGGCGTTTAATCTACGAACCATAGTTAATGTCTCGTGCTTAAACACCCTGGTTCCCATAAGTCCAGGTTAAAGATTGGTCGACCAACTTCTACCGTGACCGCGACTGACGCAGAGGTATGCACCTCCTTTGTGGCGGAAACACAGAACAAGGATCGAAGATAAGCAACCGATCAGGTGCTTGGCTGTTGACGACTTGTCAGTTTGAGGGTCTGAGAATGTCATGGTTTGACATCGAGTTCTCAGGCATGAGACATCCATATCCACCGTAAACCTCAACACAGCCATACTACATCAACCAAACGGATTGACTCTCGCAAAGCTAACAAGGCCACCAACAAGCTGCATGTGATCAAGATAAGTCTTGTGCTTCAATGTGCACTGCCTTTGTACCCAACGGCTATCGACCAGACAAATGCCGTGTAAGATGTCAGTGGGACATTTGTCACTTATTGTAACTTAATCTGACCAATCCGCTATTAGTACTTCAATTTTTCTCACGACTTCCTGGCCCCTTGAACTCATTAGGCATCCTTACTCACAGATCCCTGACTTCACATGGCAATTCGACACCATTCCGGACCTATTAATTGAAGCAGGAACTCAAGTGCACCCCACAATTGTGACGAAAAGGAGGTTGATGATGGCTTTCCAAAACTCTACTGTGTGAGAATACGTGCAAATATTCGCCCGTTACTAACTCCACGGCAACTTATCACGAGCCAGTAGAGGCTCTTGGCTGGACTTAAACCACAAATGTCTTATTCCCCTGCTTCTGCCTGTGACTGAGGCCTCTCCGATGAGCCTTGTTCACTGAGCTCACCATGCAATGCTTGTTCCCGTACTCAGCCATGCGTTTATCTAGACTTGAGGCTCAACTGTACCTAAGATCTTAGTTAAGAATTCAGACAAGAAGCTATTTAGGGGACGCTAAGTTCTCAAAAGTCCAACCTCAGTCATTTATTCTCTAGCTCGTTCTCGACTATCCTGGCATCTATACACTGTCCTGGTAGACTTTCCCGAAACCGTGTGCAATACTTTCACCATGATGCGAATAGCTATAGCTGGGGGCTCCGGCCTTGGATATCTCCTGGCAAGCCATATCTCCAAAGCAGCAAACGCCTATCAAGTCGTTGTTCTCTCACGTTCTGTAAGTATTCCTCCTATGTATATGATATTTCTAACAATAAAGTCACGTCCCGAATATGCAGCACTTGACGTTCAAGTCATGGTTGTTGATTACAATGATGAAAATAGCCTAGCATATGCACTTCATGGAGTAAATCTTGTCATATGCACCTTCTCAGGAGGTGAACAGATCAACCTAATCACTGCAGCTGTCCAAAGTGGTGTACAGTTCTTTGTCCCGTCCGAGTTCGAAGGAAGCCTCGAAAAGCGGCCCGAAAACGATCAACTCGACCCCTATTCATACTCATCCCAAGCGAGACAGCATCTCAGACGTTGTGCAAGATCATCCCAGATGAAGTGGACAGTCTTCTCCTGCGGCATCTTCATGGAGAGATTCCTCCCGCAGGGGCTCGGAAGTTTGGCCATTGGCTATGGTTCAAATTTAGCCAACGTGGGATCTTATATTCTTGACATGAATACCTATACTGCTGAGTGCGTTGAGAAGAATCCTCGAGGGCATACTGTCCGTGTTTGCATGACATCTGTACATGATGTTGCCCAATTCATCGTTGCTGCCATTGATTTGGGACCTGCGAATTGGCCTCGCGAGTTTACGATGAGAGGAGACCGTCTGTCGCTTCGTGACATTGTTGGGCAATGCTCAAGAACCCTGAACGGTAAGTTGACATCACAAGTATGGAAAGATTATGCTAACCCATTAAGCGGCATTTTCTCTTTCTCAATGGCAAGCTGCAGATATTGCAGGACTCATGAGTGGTTTCTATCAACAGGGAGACTACGCCAAAGTTGCCTTTTATCAGCAGCTTCAAGCTACTGTTGAAGGTCGTTACGATTTTGGGCATACGTCGCTGAATGGCCTCGTCAATGTGCAGCCGAGAAGCTTTCGTCATTGGTTGAGTGACCAGTTTACAGGATAGAGCTACTACGGAGGCTTCCTATGGCTTCTTTCACTATGGGTCAGTAGTACAATCTTGACTATGCTGAGTCGATGGCTGTCCATTTTCTTTAGTTTACAGCTTTGCTGTATGTTTGTGCTGGGAGCAACAAGGCAACAAGTCAGCGGCTGGTATCGCGATCTTCATATTTTATTGTTTATCTAGGTAGCTAAAAGAACTAAACTCCGCTTTTCACTCTTTATTGCAATTGCCCATCGAACGCCCTGTGGTCTTTAGTCTTCGTTGCTATAGGTCCTTTTTGGGAATGTGCCGTACGAAAGAAATACTTACTAGGGACACCAGGCCTGGCATTGGTAGATCCTGTCCGACAAGCGGCCACACTGCGCCTAAAGAAACTTGGCGAGTACTTGGACGCTTTGCGAGAACTGTTCAATAAATTTGTTTCTATGACTTGATACTGATATCATTATAGGTCCAGAGCAATCCCGGTTGAACTTTGATGAATGATTTCAGGATTTTCGACGATCTTTACGTTAATTACTAAACCTGAATCCCAATATGGAGGCTTGTGTTTCCCGTGACAAACTCCGCCTTCTTCCAAGAATACGACCTTGTCGTCTTGAATATCGACACCAGGCCCAGGAATAGACTCGTGTGGAGGTCAGAAAGCCAAACCTCGGGATAATGTATGATCCCTGTCAAGAATGCGGAGAAAATATGCATGGTGTGAGAGGAATTCCACCAACGATCATGGTTCACATTCCGTTTCTGGCTCTTGGTTCCGCTTTGAAAACATCAGGAATCCATGAACTCGGAATTTCTTCCGCACGACTTACCCAAAATGGCGGAATACTAGCTCGAGTTGGAGGTCTGACCCCACTGGAGGTCCCCGATGAGATGTAGTCGATGGCTTGTGATTGAATGTCCTGACAAGTGTTAGCAGTACAGACCAACAATGATAAAGCAGCCTCGGGCGGGATGCAACATGTCCAAATTTCTCTTCTCTTACCTCATTCAGTCATGGAGGCTTCAGGCGCAGATAAGGGCTTCTTTCAGAAGCCTCCTGTTCTGAACAATCAGTTTCATGATGATGTGACCTTTCAGAGATGCTTTAAGCGTGAGTTTAAGGCCAGTTACCAGTGCCCAGAGGGCTGTGCTTACTTGTCTTCGCAGTGTTTCTTCCGCGACAAATCGTTCAGCAAGTCCAAGCTGAACTGGCTTCACTCGGAGATGATGTTCTCTCCGACCAAGTTTTTGCCTGGATCACGGACGCTGAACATAACAAACCCTTCCTTAAAGGAGCAGGCCGTGATGTTTTCGGCCAGTGGAAGGGTGATTTAGTCACTGGTGAAGGATGGCGTGGTCTTCAGAATTTTGGTCTGTCCAGAGGGTAAGAACTATACGCTGTTGACTGACCAGCTATTGACATGTCTAGATTTGTCGCCGCTGGATATGATACTCCATACGGAGCATTTGCACGAGCATACCAGTTCATGCGCATACAACTTTGGACGCCATCGTGTGCCAACGTCGGTTGTCCTTCCGCTATGCAGGACGGCGCTGCTCGGCTTCTACAAACGCACCTTAGTAGCCCAGAACTCGTTGCAAATCTCGCAGATGAGCAAAAGAAAGTGTTCGAGAACGCTTTCAATCATCTAACCACACGAGATCCACGACATGCATGGACCAGTGGCCAGTGGATGACTGAGCGAACAGGGGGCAGTGATGTGTCGTTGACCGAAACAACAGCAGTGCACATGCCAACGTCTGAGATCCAACTCGCCTCGAAAGATGAAAAAATACCATTGGGGCCGTGGAGTATCAATGGCTTTAAGTGGTTTTCTTCAGCGACGGACTCAAGAATGACTGTCCTCCTTGCTCGAACATCTAGAGGTGGACTTTCAACCTTTATGGCCCCGATGTACAAATATGATGCGGGGGCTACCACAGCCACCGGACTTCCGAAAAGCAACGGAGAACAACTTAATGGAGTTCGGATCCAACGTTTGAAAAACAAATCAGGCACACAGAGTCTCCCGACAGCTGAACTAGTTCTCCAAGACATGCGAGCATGGCTTATAGGGCAAGAAGGCCGAGGCATCCAAGAAATCGCAACAATTTTGACCTTGACTCGAGTTCACTCTTCAGTTGCTGCTGTGGGTTATCTAGGGAGAGGGCTTGCCATCGCAAGAGCATATGCTCAAGTTCGAGAGGTTGGTGGCGGAAAGGGAACTCGAATGAAGCTCACGGAGAGTTCATTGCATATGAGAACCCTTTCAAAGATATCTTCCGAGTATCGTGGCCTTATGCTTCTTACCATCTTTACATCATATGTCCTCGGCGTTTCGGAGCATGGCATAGCGTCAGACGCAATCCTTTCACCTGCGCTAGAGGCGCTGACGCCTTCCGCACAACACGCCGCCCCATTGATTCGGGTTCTTACTCAGCTCACAAAAGCCTACGTTTGCAAAGCATCCTTACAGCTACTTTTCTCTTGTATGGAGGCGCTCGGCGGTGTTGGGTACCTTGCCAATGAAGAACAAGAGTACCTCAACATCGCCCGTCTCCATCGTGATTGTGCTGTACTGCCTATCTGGGAGGGCACAACGGATGTTTTGAGCACTGACTTCTTGAGGGCCATTAAGCATACGAAGGCTGGCCAGGACACCCTGAACGCCCTCGAAGACTCTATTAACAAAGGTATGGCATTTCAAGGAAAGGTATCTTGGCCTGAAGGCTTGAACCCTTTGGACGTTTGGAGGAGCCTGAGGCAGCGTGTCGAACGAGAATCGCTGGCAGACTTGATGGGAGATGCTAGGGAAGTTCTCTGGGCCGTGGCTGATTTGCTGGTGTCTGTTCTGCTCTATGTTGACGCTGGTAGTGACGGTGATCAAGTGTCACTGGACATTTTCCATCGATTCTTGGAAGGGAAGAATATCACTACGAAAGGAGAAAAGTTCTCGGCTCAAGAACAGCTTGCGAAGGACTTTGCAGTTGTGTATGGAGACGGTAGAACCGAGATCTTTGCCAAGCTTTGACAGCAACATTGCTTTGATTCATGGCTGTATCATTTCATTCATCTTTGCGAATCTGAGGTCAGCACTGTCCTGGTTACATATAAAATGAAGCTCAAGAGAAACCAAGAATGTTTAATCAAATGTAGAGAATAGGCATTAAGTAGATGTACGCCTGTCACCCTCAACCCTAGCATGTGCCCTTGAAATTCTTCGCCTTCAGTGTAACCTTCTTACACGTCGTAGCATCAGTGTGTTTTTCTCCATAGAGAACGGTACCCTTGGCACTTATAGAAGTTTTTGAGCAGGAGTTGAATGTGGTTCCTCCATCGTGCTGAAGAAGCGTATTGCTGCCACTCTTTTTTAACGTCCATGATTGGAAACCAGGCGTTGGATCGACGCATTTGAGAGCACCGCTTGGGCTGAGAAAGCAGGCGTTAAATGCGTTGTCTCGAAGAATGTCTTGAGAGTTGGAAAGATCGATACAGTAGAAGCCGTTGGTTTTGCCGGCATTGAGCAGCAGGTTGCCGTCGGTGTTTTGTTGAACTGTAGCACTAGTTGCCACATCTTGTAACGTGAAGCAGCAATGGCCATCGAAGACAGTGTCACGAGGGATAACTGCAGCTGTGGCCACGGTGCACAAGAGAGTGACCAGAGTAAATGACTTCATCTTGAAGAGGATATGGTGGGTGATGTGAGCAGTGTATGTCAATTTTAGTACGAGCTCGTAAGATTATTGAGTCCAGCTCAATTGCTAAAGGTAGTTATAGAGAATTCAAACGTCGTAGACATCACAAGAATTCCCTCACCTTTTATAATTCTGGAAGACTCATTATCCGTCACCCGTCAGGCTCGGCTTCATTAGGATCAGCAGAAATAAATCCATTCAAAGGCATCCAACCGAATGTGAGAATGCACGTTGGTCGAAGGATCGAGTCAGAAAGGAAGCCACTTGGCTCACGATGGTCAGCAGAAAGTCACATTTATCGTAAAAAGTCGGTCTCTAGAGCTGTGATGTCCCGTGCAGGTGACTCCAAGTGATGGACGTGACGATTTCCATTGGGAGTCTCGGGGTTTCGCGCTATAGGACGAGCAAAACTAGGGCCATTCTCAGGAGCGAATGGCTTGTCAGGAACAGCCGCGAACTAATTAGCAGAGTGACATTCGAGTGATTCGACGTGATTGTTGGTGCTATGCCGTTCATGCTCCGAGATGCAAGGCACAAGGTGGGTGACAGGCCAGGGATATCCTTCTTCACCGCAGGATAGAAAGCGGGGATAGCTTCATTTCATGCGTCCAGCCACAGACTGCCGGGGAGAATATCAGATTGGTTGCAGGGAGTAAAGTGTGATGATGCATGATCCTGGAGGTGATAAGGTACGTCTACTGTGAGCTGTGAGACTAGCTCATCCAATCAGAGGCTGTGATACGGTTAATCACGCTGCGGGTGTAACGACTGCACAGTCACGTGAAACCAAGGTGTCGGTTATCGGCGAAGGCCTTGGAGTGACACACCGTTTGTTACGCGCAACTCAAAGTGTAACCGTTTGTGCCTCTACGTCACATCCTTAACTCTACATTCAACGCTTCCCTTTACCTTGAACAGGGTTTTCTACCTTAATTTGCCATAATCTTCGTCAAATCATGTCTCAACACATCTGACGTTTTCTTGTTTTGATCCTTCGTTATCCCAAGCAGCTCATCTGACTTCAGCGATCTGCTTAGCACGCTTCCCCGACCTGCCTAATCCACCTACAGTATCCTACCGTTTCACCGGTCGCGGATGACTCCTAGCTCTGACTTATTCATAAACTTCCACCGAGCACTTGAGAGCAACTGATTCCCCATTTCAATTTAGAAATCATGGCGGGTGAGCATACCATGTCCAATGAGGAGTGGGAGGAAGTCTCTCAAGACATCCCCTCACTCTCAGACCCCTTCCTTCAGCAATATCTCACAGGCCGAGCAAACCTCTTGAGCCAAGAACAAAAGACTCGCACAGATGCTTCATTCAGAGCCTCTCTTTCACCCATCGCCAAGCGCGCGAGTGACATTGTCGACCGCATCCGCGACCAGGAGAATGACTCCATCTGGACCCCTCAAGTTGAGGAAGAGCTAGCCCAAGCAGGAAACGAGTGCATCTTTCCCGGAATGATGTTTATGCTTGCAAAAGATCGCATGGAGAAGACGAACCTCTGGAAGATTGTTCGACGCATGCCAAAGGGAGCGCTGCTTCACGCTCACATGGATGCCATGGTCAACTTTGACTTTCTGTTTGACGAGCTTCTGAAAATGCCAGGAATGCACATGTGTAGCGATCGACCTCTCAACTCTGAAGAATCTCGAGAGGATGCAGTTCCTAGCTTCCGATACAGAACCAAGGCGGACACTGATGGATCTATCTGGGAAGACAGCTACAAGCCTGATGCTTTTGTGCCACTTCCAAGGGCGGCAGATGAGTTTCCTCATGGTGGACGATCCGGCTTTCTCAAGTGGCTGAAGGGCCGATGCACTCTTTCCGTCACAGACAGCCATGAGCAACACCATGGAGTCGACGCTATTTGGGTCAAGTTTGGAAAGTGTTTCCTCGTGTGCGCCACCATCATTCACTATGAACCCATGTTCCGGATCTTCCTCCGCGAGCTCATGAAGAACCTCAAGGATGATGGTGTCAACTGGGCTGAACTTCGGTAAGTCATAAGTCAACAATTTCCGATCTTCTTCTAACAGTAATAGATTCACTTGGCCACTTAACTACTGCCGTGATAAGCAAGAGGAGCCTGAGAAAGACTATATCCACATGTTTGAGGTTCTGCGCGAAGAAATCGACAACTTCAAGAAATCACCAGAGGGCAAGGGTTTCTGGGGCCTCACCACCATTTGGACTTGCCTGAGAAGCTGGCCGACCCGTCTGATCATAGAGAACATGGACTGCTGCATCGCTACCAAGATTGCTTTCCCTGACCTCATTGCTGGTTATGATTTAGTTGGTCCCGAGGATCTGGGCCGACCCCTGTCTGATCTTCTCCCTGAGCTTTTCTGGTTCCGCAAGCAGTGCACCATGGAGGGTGTCAACCTTCCCTTCTTCTTCCATGCAGGAGAGACACTTGGGGATGGCACTGACACTGACGCCAATTTGTTTGATGCGATCTTGCTTGGCACCCGACGCATCGGCCATGGCTTCAGTCTCTTCAAACACCCCCTGCTGATTGATATGGTCAAGGAGAAACGTATCCTCATCGAATCGTGCCCCATCTCGAACGAGGTCCTCCGCCTCTGTGGCTCCGTAACAGCCCATCCCCTGCCCGCCCTTTTAGCGCGTGGTGTTGTTTGCAGCCTGTGTAATGATGATCCCGCTATGCTCGGACAAGACACAGCCGGCATGTCACACGACTTCTGGCAGGCTCTCCAGGGGTGGAAGAACCTTGGTCTTGCAGGTCTTGGTAGCCTCGCGGAGAACAGCGTCAGATGGGCCGCTTTCGAGGATCAGAACCAGACTGACTGGATCAACGACATCAAGCAGGCTAGCCTCGGGACGAATGTCAAGGCTAAGAGAATGCAAGAGTGGCAGATCGAGTGGGAGAAGTTTTGTCTCTGGATTGTTGAGGAGTTTGCTGATGAATTTGGTGATGAAAAGGAAAACGAAAAGACCAGTGATACCTAGACACCTCTTCACGATAAGACGATAGACCAAGATGAAGGAAAAGATGGTGCATATCGGCGTTGCATACTGAGATTTAGGCGCGTTCAACACAGGCGGTTGGGGAGTTCAACCATCTTCTCCATGGATAGGGGCGTATCAGAGGTATACTTCACAAAGAGCTTGTGCCTAGAAATACCGAAAAGACTAGGGAGTCAGCATCACCCACATTAAACCGTTATGCTTACCATAAAGGGCTTTCGAAACTTTCTTGAAGAAACTCTTAAGGATTGGGCTTCTGCTCTGGATGCTGAAAATCTAGTCCTGTCCCTACAGGTACTGCCAAACATACTGCCTAGTGTTGAAATCATAATGTGACAACAGGTAAGTGTTGGCATCTGTCAGTGCCAAACGCACTGCAATCTAAACAAGGAACGACAATGTCAGGGCAAGACTTGGATTTCGATACAGTCCATGTAATCATGGATACCTGTATACCTAGTTCCAATACATCTATAGTTGGATGGATCATCTGTGCTAAATAGAACCTTCTGTCCCCCAGTGTTAGTCAGTCATATGCCATAGGCAGACCTTGCTATAGTGAGGGGTTCCCCGAGCTTTTGGCTTGGTCTAACACCCAGCCCTGATAAGATTGACAACCTCGCTTCCATCTATACCAAACTAACGCCTGAGCGTCTCCAACTTCAATGTGATTTCCGGCACCGACGCTTGTTGTCTCTAATCCATCATGAGTGATGAAGACAGCAGTAGCAGGATGCACGTCAACTCTGGCCCGAATGTTCTTCATGTTCATCTTGATGTACCAGTTGACCCTAGAGTGAGCTTCATGGTGTAGCAATCGGCCACCCGGGTGCTCAATCCTCTGTCATATCCTCAGAGTATGGCGTATACTATACACGATCTCGGTATCCCAGAAAATAATGCCTCATCTATGCCATTTGTCGTTGACAGCTGGAAAGGGTCAAAGGTGTCAAGCTAGAATCGGTCCGCAGCAACCCGTAGATGTCGATGCAGCAAGAACGAGAGTGGGATCGGACTTGAGAAGGAACAAACCATCAGTCCAGATTTGGAGGCACTGGGGGGAAAACACATTAGATATATGAAGACAAGGTGAGGCTAGTACAGTGATGACTTACAAATGATAGGCAATTGGCGAAGTTCAAAGGTACAGCCAAAGGATGCAGAAACATTTCACCAACAGCCCTGTTATATACCAGTTGCCATCACCAGCCATTGCATGATTGAGGCTATGGTAGTTGACTCAAGCTTTAAGAAACCCGTCTTCTGAGCCTGGCAATTCAGGCATAACACCTGTTCCGTCACGGCCAGCCGAGTCACCTACTCCGAGCCCTTGGTAGCTTGGAACGCGATGGCACAATCAGCGATTGGAAGGGAGAGCGACGTAGGTGAGCAAGACAGCGAGCATGTGTCTCTTTTGTGGTAGGAAACGAGCGTTTGATCCAGATACCCGTTGGAGAACGTGCGACCGCGAGACTAACTCGACCGATAGGCACACCAATCGGCATCACCAAGTCAGGACTTGGATACCATGCAAGGGAGAAAAATGCCTCAGAGTTACCCGTAGAACAATGTCCTTTGATCCTTCTAAACAATGGTTTGATCTCCTTAATTAGGCTTGGCAAAGTCTGTGGGTAGTGTTGGGCCTCGAACTCTGGGCTGCATTCATTTGCTGGAAGCGGAAAGGCAAGTGGTCAGCGCCTATGTTTTCATGCAACAGAAGACAACCTAGCCCTAGAAACAAGTTTGAAGGCATTGGAATCGCAACGGTTCACCCTTTGACTCCGGATATTTGGCCAGGATGGCCCAGCAGGAGGTTGGTTCCATGAACCTCCTGGTCAACAGCCATGGTGAAAGAAAACCGGATGATCTGGGGGCCGATATCCTGAAGAATAAGACAGCATGTCTCCTGGCGACGCTGTTGTTCTTTATGCTAGACGTCTAGCGTCATCCATATCCGTTCCTGAGCTACCCATCTCTGTATGAATCTGACCGAGGTTGCGATATATCTTGCCATACATCACACCTTGATGGAATTCATGGAGAGTCTCGGGCTGCAAACATCTTGGACGCATTCCATACAAGTGATGACAGAGATAGTTCTGTAAAGGGGCAGCTGATAACAGAGATGAGTTCGTAGGGGGGTGTTAGATGGGGATCGAGAAGGCATAGAAAGTCATGGAAATACTGGCGGTGTTGTTCGATGATTCATATGACAGTTGTTGACAGTCGATAATTTTCATTGAAGGCGGAAAGAAATAAAACCCAAACACCAACCCGAAAGTCGGGGAGCAACGTGGTGATGGACGAGGTACAGTTAAGCGCGTTTCGTCCGACGCGCGCCTCAAACCTGGTGCAAAGTTTATTATTGCATGAGGTATACCAGAAACAATAAGGACGAGTCTCTGGCTCATGTTGCTTTTTGAGCCAACCAACCAGCAATTTTCATGCCATGCAGATTATCCTCGGGCCATTGTAGATGTGTAGATCCGAGCTGGGTTTTATAAAGGGATTTTGTGAAAGAGTTGCATTGCTGCTGATCCGGGCAACAAAATGAAAGTAGAATATTCTTGTAATAAGAGCGCATGCTTTGCGTGGTAAACGCGGTGTGCAAAACAAAGCTGCGGAGAAGGCCTTTTAATTTTGGGGTTGATGTTGGGTACCGAAATGAAACGCCAGTGAATGTATGAATGGACGGTGTTTTGTTGTCGTAGGACAGGATCTGAAGAACCATCTGTTTGAATCCGACTAGATCAATTCCTGGGCAGTTAGCATTTTGTTTATTGCCATGATTTGCTTGGTGTAGGTAGGGACTCACAAGTTTCGTTTTTGGGCAAGTGTCTCCTCAGAAGAGACGTTGGACAAAAGAAAACTCCGCATTCGATGCCAGCACGAGATGCGGTACGCTTGGTTGCGAGCCAGAGGGGACCAGTTACTTAGGCCCTGTCCTTTACTCAGAAATGAGTGGCAATTACCAGAGGTGACTTTGGCTGGCTTAGGGACTGGCCATCGCACTCAATCTCCTCCTCTTCTTGAGCGACCCCCAATATCACGGGGAAGGGGAACAGCTGTCACTGTTATTTTGAAGAGTCAGATTCGGGTTCTCCTTAATAAATGGGGGGGACGCGCTTGAAAACACTGTACTTACCAGGTTGTGGTGATGGTAATGCTAAGGAGAATGGAGAGGAGTTAGGAGAAGTTAGAGGGAGAAAGTTTTATAGCAAGAGAGACAGCACAGTTACACAATGTGCGCATAAGAAATGGGGGTTCGTTTGCCCTAAGGTTGGGAGGTCAGCTGTGGGTGATTCTGTTGACAGCTGTTTGCAGTCGTTGACAGTGCCACGGCACCGCAAGGGGAAGAACTCCAAGAACTTTTACCAAACTTGACATAACCCGCGCAAGCTTTGGTAGTATCTCGTATCGAGAAGAGTCCGCATTCGATGGTAGCATAAGCTTTAGTCCGCGATACATGCAAGTCTGAAGTGGTTGCTTGTCGAGTGATGAATGGTCGAAGTAGATTCTGACTGTGTTTGGGGGTGCTCAAGGAGGAGAAATCGTGATGGCCGGGGGAGGAATGGGTAGGTAGAGAAGACGTGGAAAGGGAAGAGATGTTAAGACGGGGGAAAACTTCATTTCTTCGTTGTTGTTGCTGTTGTGAGTTATTGCTTTTA
Organism: Fusarium gaditjirri; assembly: GCA_013266175.1. Taxonomy (NCBI): domain Eukaryota; kingdom Fungi; phylum Ascomycota; class Sordariomycetes; order Hypocreales; family Nectriaceae; genus Fusarium; species Fusarium gaditjirri. The sequence continues at coordinate 61,690 of JABFAI010000119.1, read as the reverse complement.
ATCGTCACTTTTGATCTTAATTTTTTCTTCTTTTTTTTTTGTCGTCATTTCTGTTCTTCGTTGTGTTTCTTGATTGTTGTTATTTTGGAGCCGTTATATTCTGTCGTCGTTTTTGTTCTGAGTTATTGTTTTTAATCGTCATTTTTTCCTAGTTGTTGGTTATTGTTGTCATGTCTGAATTGCTCGTTGTTTTCTTGATTGTTGTTGTCTTGGAGTCTTCATCTTGTATCGTCGTTTTTGTTGTTCTGAGTTGTTGTGAGTTGTTGTTGTGAGTTGTTGTTGTGAATTGTTGTTCTGAGTTATTATTCTGAGTTGTTATTCTGAGTTGTTATTATGAGTTATTATTCTGAGTTGTTGTTATGAGTTATTATTCTGAGTTGTTCTGAGTTGTTCTGAGTTGTTCTGAGTTGTTCTGAGTTGTTCTGAGTTGTTCTGAGTTGTTATTTTGAGTCGTTGTTCTGAGTCGTTGCTGGGTCGTTGTCTTGGAGTAGTCATCTTCTGTCGTTTTCTTGTTGTCCTGAATCGTTATTTTCAGTTGCCGTTTTCGGTTGTCATTTTCTCTCAGGATCCTCATGTTCGTATTGCATCCTCTATAAGATCATTGCTTTCTTTGCTGTTCCTCTTTCCTCCATATCGCCCTGAGTATACATCGGACTAGCTCAATGATACGTCGTGAAAGCGTTCACAGCCAGGAGCAGCCGATGGCGAGCGGTACTTATGGCCAGTCGGAATGTTAGACACAATTCAAGTCGTTCTTTATCTTCTTGGTCTCGTAGAATCCAAACTTTATAAGCCATCGGTCGGGTTGGGCGTCGAAGGGCTGCATTGTTGAACCATAACAGGTATACCTGCATCGACTTCGGTATGACTCTTTGAGATCTCTGTGAAAACTTTGCGCGGCTTTGCTTGTTGATGTATGCCTTGTACAGTTGGCCACGTTGAGGAAGTCGTGATGAATACCCAGGTTTATCATTCCATTGTTTGAGTTGTTGATTGACGCCCGCCTAAGAGGTGTCAGTCTATATCTCAACATTGCCCGTCTTTGTAGTATTGGTTACCTGACTGACCGTGGTAGCGAGGTGCTACGCACTGCACTCCATTTGTAGAGGACGACATTGGATCCAGCTGCCCGAACCCTGGACTTGCAATCTTCAAATTGTTGAGGATGATATTATCTGCGGCGCTGTCTATATACAGCTTAAGGATGATGGGATCGACGTTGGGTAGCGATGCGGTAATCGTGTCAGAGTGTGATTCTAAGTGGGAGCAGGTTGGAGTTGGGCAGGGCAGCTGGACCTTGTCGAGTTAAATGGAGGCGTGCTGTGAGGTTAAGGTGGTATCTAGCCCGAAGGCTCTTCAAGCGCCCGTGACATTGCGATCCGTCCAGCCAATTCGCCTTTGTTGATGTTGTCGAAGCCTTATTTGTCTCTTCCTTTATTGCATAAGCCATTGTCGAAATAGAATCCGAACGATCTTGTCTCATTTCGATATTTGGGGTTTTCTGTAACGTAAAGATCTTGTCGAAAAATTCCACGAGAATAGTTGGTGACTACAGGTAGACTTTGAATTCATTCGTGATTGTGATTCGTAAGACTGCGTTTACTTGGCTTTGTCGTGGAAGGCTTTGGCTTTGTCGTGGAAGGCTTTGGCTTTGTCGCGGAAGGCTTTGGCTTTGTCGTGGAAGGCTTTGGCTTTGTCATATAAGTCTTGCCGGGGAGCCTTGCCGGGGAAGCCTTTGTCACTTTCTGGGCGCTTGACTGATTCTCATGCCAATCGGCAATGAGAATCCTCGCAGCTGGAAGATATCTTGATAGCTCCAACTGCGCTGCTGAGTAACCCCAGCTCAGCTCAACGCATAGCCGCACGTGGGTCACGTCTCCTGCGTTGTCTGTCGGATGATGAGAGTTTAGAAAAACTTCCCATTCAACTCCGCGTCTACACCATGCCTTGTATGATGCATCAGTCCCCAGAACCTGAGCGTCTTTTGAGGACGCGTACTGGATTGTTAATCCGCTCTCGAGCACGTCGGTTAGCCTCCGTACTCATTACCTGCAATATAGCCTTGCGGCATGGTGCACAGAGTACCCGTCCACCCTTCTCCATAGGATGTCGGTACCATATATGGCCACTAGGGACCATCTCGCCGGCTTCCATGCGGGCTTTGACTTGTTCTTGAAGGGGGTCTTCACAGCCCTCTTCGGTACAGAACTTGTCTTTCTCGGGAATGTTGAGACGGCGCCTGTCCGAATCAATACCATTCTTCGCGAGAATCTTTCTCACCAAGGCTTTCCTGTCTTGCTCAAAGCAACCCGAACAGAGAATCAGCGTTGGATGATCAGGGTCTAGGCTCCATTTAGCTGGGGCCTTCCTGTCCAGCTGCACTGGGATGCCATTATTCTTGCGTGTCTTGGGACACTCGGAATTTTGACAATAACGCATATCATGCGGTATAGCTTTACGGGCCAGTCCAGGGATCCGGATACCCGAGTCTTGGAGGCCTTCAAGCTTCGCTTCCGCTATTTTACTAGCTTCAGTTTTCTTTTCCTTCTGACGGCAGATGTAGCAAAACCACACCTCTCTACCCTCAGCAAGATGAACCCTGCTCCGAACCCATTTCGGAGAGGTCATATTTCTCTGTGTCCGGTCGATACACGAGGGACCCTCGCAAACAACATTAGTCTTGTCTACGGGGTCCTCGGTACCAAACTCAGACTCGAGAACTTCACGCTCGAAGTTATACACTTCAGAGTGCTTGCATGCCTTGCATAAAACAAGGTCGTCATGCATGATGCTCCAACCGCTTGACTTTTTCATCCTGCCTGTCTTGGGACAATCAGGATTCTCGCAAGTGTCACGGTGTTTAGGGATTTTCAGAGTTGCAACCCTTCCCATTTCAGCCAACTCAGGTCGGCATCGTTCAGTTATCTGTTTGCCCAGACAACCTCTACACAGGCACTCTTGTGTGTATGGTGAGGTGTGGAACCCAGTCGTGTAATTCGACGAGTTATGCTCGCACAGCTCACACTTTCTGAACACTCGAACATTGGATCTGAAGCCCTGGTGGGCAGGCAGAGCTCTGTTCAAGGTCATGGGCTGATGTTTCAGCCGCCCCTCATAGCTGAGTTGCTCCTGGATATCTGCTACGATATCCCTCGTAGGTAGTCCATAACTAGACTCCTCGGAAACTGAACCTGTCATTAACATAATAACAGTTTCAATCAACATTGCTAGACCGGCTAACTCGCTGTCTCTAGGCAATGTGGCCACTACACGTGGATGGGCCTCGAGATTATGCTCCACCACGGTTCGGTAGAACCTGGGGACATTTGTCGAAGACTTCTTGGCCTTTTCCTGCAGTTCTGCGAGGGTACGGCTTAACTCGCGACGATGCTGATCGAAGCGGAGGGACATTCCTTCACGTCCGTTCTTCTGAGGCTTTGCAATACTCTGGCCGGTGTAACACGCGATCATGTCATTGCTGATGGCTTCAGAATCGCCTGAGCGGGGGTCAACCTTACGCTCGGCATGGCATACGAAAACGTATACTCCAGCACTATTGCAGCTGTCCGCCAAGTCGTTACGCTTGGGCACAGGCAGATCCAACAGATCTAAAACATCAGGCCTTGGCGCTGATAGAATGCGACGCGCTTCAGGAGACACGTACTTAAAAACTACACCGGCAAGCTTCCCTGCTTCAGTTTGTCTGAACCAGTTCCACGAACCAATGGAAAATGGACTCTTCATGGAGTTCCACTTCACCTCTTCACGAGCATATTCACACAGTTTATCACAAACTATCAATACTCGATCATAGAAGACTTGTTCAGCAGGTGCCACCCCACTGACCAATTCTGCCGCAATCAGAGATTGATTCTCTTCAGCAGCATGTTCATGAGGAACGAATGACTCATCAATGAGGTACTCCATTCCATCATCTTCAACATTGGACACATGCACGTCAATGCGGTCCTTGTCTAATATCTGAGCATCTATGTCTACTGACTCGACGCCCATTCCAGACTCATCCACAGCCATTACTGGTGCTTCAGAATCACCACCATCAACTGCCTTCGCAGATTCTGGCACGGCCTGGCCTACCAGACGCTGGATATCTGTCTCAGAGAGACCATCCAAGTCGGAATCAAGGAACTCGTCGACCGCGTTTCCACAGGTCTTCGGTCCATCATCCTCATCAACAACTGGGGCCTGCCCAAGGGCCTGGCTTTCCAGCTGCTCAAAGTCGACCTCAGTGAGGTCTTCAACATCGAGATCTGAGAACTCGTCAGCCTCGTTTGCACGGGCTGAGCCTATCAGTCGCTCAATGTCTGCCTCCAAGAGGCCGTCAAGGTCGGAGTCAGGGAAGTTGTCAACCTCGTTCTCACAGGTCAACGCTCCAACATTCCCATCCTCGTCATTTGAATCAACGACTTGTCTATAATGACGGTGAAGGTGAGTTCGATGTTCAAAGGCTCGGTGCCCTCCATCACAACATCTTTTCCTCCCTTGTCGTTGCTAGGCAATGGGGTTGCCATCGTGAGACCACCAGAAGGCGAGTGCTCATTGTTTTGACGACCATACGGAAGTCGGTTTAGACTCACACTGTCAGAAGACAAGTGCTTGTCGGTTTGACGACCCGAAGGAAGTCGGTTTGTTGACGAATACTCGTCCCGACTAGGTCGGTTTAGACTCACACTGCCAGAAGGCAAGTGCTTATCCCCAGACCCGCTACCGGTGGGAGTCAGACCGGAGTCTTTATCCTCGTGGATCCTGTGACACCGTTAGTACCTACTTCGGCAACTTCGTAAGTGTACCATATGGGAAGTGCATTGGAAAGGACGAGGGGTATGGCTTATGATTGGATGTGTAGTCTGGCATCGATTCTAAGTGCTTCCGTGAAAGGGCAGGTAACATACAACTACACTATGTTAGTGGAAGTCGAATATCATGGGAGAGTTTTCCTACCTTGGACTTCTTCCTGACTATCCCATCAGTCGAGGAAGCCTGCCCTCGTTTACCATCATCGCGGCGTGCCGCTCCAGCATTATAGCGTGAGCTATACTGGGAGACAGAGCCGAGAATATCGGGTGTCTCCTTTTTGTTGTTGTTGTTGTTGGGTGCCATCTTGGTGGTATTGTTTTTAAAAAAAGAAAAAAAAAGCCGTCGGGTTGTGAATAGTGGCATGGGATGAAAGGAAAGCATCTTAGTGTTTTGGCATTTTTCTTTTACCTCATCGTGGACTGTCAGGGAAGGCACGCTCTGTCGAGGAAGGTACGTCCAGTCTGGGAAGGAACGCTCAGGGGGAAGGAGCACATCGCCCACCGACAACCTCTACACCCAGATATACGATACAACAATTCAGTAATACGTGTATTGAATGGCTAACGTGTGAATGGTAATTCATCAGTACTCTTCTTGACTTGTTTTGCTGTTACATGACGCCTGTACGCAAAAAGGGGGTTAGACATGATCTATACCAACGATGGCGCTTTCAAATTGCCCAGAAGAAGAAAGATCGATTTCAATTCCAAACCCTCTAAATCAAGACAATTCAGGATTGACACATGGCTTCCCTCGGAATACAATATGTGTTGTGGGATGTATCGTTTACTTGAGGAGGGACACCCCCTTTTAAGCAGCAATGGCGGTACATAAATCTTGTTCTTAGCATAAGCACTCACAAGAATGATAGAAGCTTTCAAGGTATTTCAAGGTATTTCAAGGTATATAATTACAACATTTACTTCACTATTAATTGAGCTTGTTATCAATTTGGCAAGCGACTCGAGGTGCAATTCATGGTTGATAATAGTATGGTTGATAATGGTAGAGTTGACTTTAGTGAGGTATTCCATTACATTTGAGTATAATGAAAATGCATGAGCTTTTACGGCTGAAGATATGAGCAAAAATATCAAGTCTTCCGAGTCTATTATACTTGTTGGTGGACACTGCACTCTCAAAGCGCTAAGAGATCTACTGGTGATACTGATTCTCGTGCTATTAATGGTACGCCAGCTCTTTTTTTGCACACGCTCGACTCATTGCTGTTGTCCTATTATTATTTCATCTCACAGTGCGTGCTAAAATTGGCTTATGATGATAGATATGCAAACGAGGGCACTTCAATTTGAGAGGCAGTTGCTTGGACTGTTGTAACCTGAATTGATTCAGAGTCAGTTAAATTATCTCCCAGAAATACTTCCAAATCAAACCATACCGGATCAATATCGAAAATGCCAGAGACATGATCTTGGGGAGTAGATGACACCACATCGGGAGACTAGAATTAATTGAGTGTTAGATGAGAACTATCGTTGAAACACTTCCGAGATAATTCATACCGTAGCAGAGGTAGTAGGCTTGGGGGTTTTCATAGGAGAACGACTAAGCAGAGCGCGTACTCCCTTTCGCGGCTGTTTGCGTATGCGGCTGGCTATTTCTGAAGGTTTCTGCCCAGAATCAGTAACAAAATCAAAGCGAAATGATTTCAAATAAATATACCCAGAAACCCAAATTTTGCTTGCTTGTTCGAGGAGTCGGGAGGAAGCTGAGACCACGACGACCACGATCCTTGCCCTGAGGTGACTCTGTTGGGGTTTTCTGCAAGAATTAATTTGTCAGTAATAGCGAACCAGTTTAAAAGTAATTCTCAACTTACTGGTTTCTTGCGCCGAGTAGCACGAAGTGCACTTGGTGACTCCTAGATTCTATCAGTCTATAGTGGAAACAGATCGGAGATGATTCTGAAATACTTCTGCTTCACTTCGTACAATAATGGGCGTGACATTAGATTCGGCGGCGGTGGCACAGATGAGATAGCGTTCATCCTAAGGAGCCATCCGAGACAAGGTAGAGATGGCATTCCGAATCGCCAGATCAACAGGTAACGGTATTGGTCTCGAACGCTGACGTCTGTTCTCATTTTGATTCCTGGACGTTTGGATGAAGTCCCATCATCTCATCTTTGCGTCAGCGTCCATCCCAACGAGTCATCCAAAGCTGGAGGTGATCTCGGCCATCCGTCGAGTCGTTCCTCACCCCGACTCCCTATCTGTAGCAGACTTTGAGTCATAGGGAAGTATCGATGACATCAGATCACGACGACTTGACTGAAGACAAAAGTCTTCTAGCGAGGGACATCTGGGTGTAGGAAACATCTGAATGGTAGTGACCTCATCATCTTTGAGAGGGTTATACAGTTCTCGACGTTGATGGTCCTGGTAGGGTCTGTTCCCAACAGGCTGATAAATCACCAAAACCTTGACAACAAGGCGCCGAGATGACTCTATCGGCGACTCGTGGATCCATTGCGTGGATCCACGTCTCTTGCTTGATCGTTCGCTGTGTTTCTGTAGCGAAACTGTAGTTGCCCAGGCCATGCTCGCCCACAAAAGAGCGTCCCGATGATTCCACAACAGGGCATGTCTGCAAAAGCTTGAAGGAGCTGGTCGGACTTGGTAGACACAGTTCGCCGAAAATGTTGAATGTAGCGTTGGTATGATAAATCGACGTGGCTTTTAGGCCATGGATGATGAGTAGTGTAGGGGATGAAGGCTGACTGTGATGGAGGCCGATTTGGATGAAGAGTTGATTGGGATAAATTAATTGCGATGAAAGGCTGATGGAAATGGTAGCTGATTGTGATGAAGAGTTCAATGGGGATGAAAAGTTGAGTGGGATGAAAAGTCGAGGATGAAAGATGATGTTAACGAGTCGCGACGGAAGTCGACATGACAGTCGGCGAGATGGAAGCCGCGATGAATCTCAGGGCAAGAGAAGTCGCGATGAAAGTCAGTGCAAGGGAAGGTGCAATGAAAGTCGGTGGCGTGGAATGATGTAGTCTGTCGTGACGGAAGTCGCGATGACCCGGTGATGGAATTTGCGAGAATGTCAGAGCCATGGAAGCTGCAATAAAGTCGGTAGGATGAAGATCCCAATGCGAGCCAGTCGCGATGAGAGGAGTTGACACCGGGTAAGGGAAGTCGGGACGAAAGATGAAGCAGTAGTGGCAGCTGGAGGGGTGAGAGGGAGGGTGAGGTATAGAGTGACGGGCTTGTTTATGAGATCGAAATTCGTATCAGTGACGTTTGACGCTGCTTGTAACCTAGAGCCCCTGGTGTAGGATTTATTTCGACATCGCAGAACTGGCAGTACTGCTGGGATCCGAGTAAAAGCAGTCGTTGGCGGGTATAATCAGATTTGATCGTGCCCGCGACTTGTAGCTACCAACGATGAGGATAAGGGTAAACAGCCCGAATTTGACAAAGTCGTTGTCAGATAGGTAGTCGTCGATAAGTTTGGAGATTGTTGGGGATAGTTTCGTCCGGTGTTGGTTTGATCTTGAATGTGACGACGTGAGATAGCTCACTCTGTACTGAGGATGAATGAAATGGCATGCAGCCCGCCATGGACATAGTGATACCAACAGCAATGTCGCTGGACGGAAATGCAGATGAGTATTTTCATCTCAAGGATGGTTCATCAGAGACGATTAGGGAAATGCGCAAGCAACGGAGACTCGGGAGGACAGTCTGAAGGGCATCTTCCGGCTTTGTCTGTTGAGAATGAGGCAGTAGCGTTTGCCATAAAAACCGCTCTACGGGCATTGGCCAATTCCAGTAAGGCCCACACATCGAAAGTGAAGCTATTCACAGGCGAGGGCGAGAAAGGAAGGGTCTTATTGCCGAGCCTTTGGCGAGGCAGATCCATCAGACCCAATCAGAACAAGGTCCTCCCGGAATCGCAGGCGACGACTGGGCTGCCCTTGGCTTGATGAGGCACCCGACAGGGTCGCCAAAGGCAAGGCGGGCGCAGCCCTTTTGAGTGTAGTCAGAAAATTTCGTCTGTGAAGATGGAAGAAAATATCCTTTACGGATGCCGAGGACAACTTTGAGAAGAGGCACGTGCGGGAGACCTTATGGTCAGAATCGGCGGAAGCATCTGCCTTGCCGAGGATGGAAGCAAGCTGCCAGCCTCAGGGCGTTGCGTAACTCATGGCTGCGACCAAATGTCTGGATGCCAGAGAAGTGCTGCCTGTGGCCTGGTCTAATTATGAAGTCCGGATGAATCTTTGCTCCCGCTTCGGTGGATCAAGAGCGATGGATTGGGATGGATATCAGCTGCCGATAAGAGATGATGTTGACATATGGCGGTTTGTAGAAGTCAGATACGGAATGGCTATACACTAGAGACACAAACGTACCTGTGATGCTCGAACCGCTCGCATTTGAGCGCCTCAGCCCGTCGGCTCCATGCCAGTGTATCCAATAGCACAGAAAGATTCAACTAGAGCACTGGAGCATGCCGCATCTCCAGAAGTTGTCGTCCCAGCAAAGATTCCCGCAGTAGAGGCAGGTGCAAGAGCAAGGCCTGTTGGTCCTATGCTCATGCCCTGAGTATCCTAGGAATGTGAACAGTTCAACTGGTCCCAAGGAGCAAGTCATGAGACATGGTGGAAGGGTCGGGTAAAACGCCACGTACCATCTCTAGGTAAGAGATGTGATTGTTCTGTGTATATTCATCGTGTGTCTTGGATAATATTGCTCGGTCAACTCATCGCGTGTGTGGTCGATGTGCTTGTGTCGTCCGAATGATTAGATGACGGGTCAACACACACCGATGTCCCGTCTGGGGTAGTCACGTGTCTGGCTCCACATGTGAATAAGCTTAAATTTAACGTCACATCACCATATCCTTCGCCTTTCCTTTCGCCTTATATTAAGATTGAATATGGATGGATATGTTATACTGATTGTTCGTCATTACTGTCCATCAGGACAAGCTATCATGCTATCTATATAATCAATAGTTTCCCAAACCGTCGCGCCGTAAACCATGTCATCAGAATGCTAAATTCTCTAAAACTCGCTCTAAGCCATGGAAAATTGCAGAAGAACCTTGGTAACGCGGTAGGGATCGGCGTTGGAGGCAGGGCGACGATCCTCGAAGTAGCCATAACCCTTGGCAGCAGTTTCGCGGGGAACACGAATACTTGTGCCACGGTTGGCGACACCCCATGTGAACTGGTCGATCGATCCAGTTTCGTGACGGCCGGTCAACCGCAATTCGTTGTCTTCGCCGTACTCGGCGATACATTCGGCGTGGTGAGGCTCGAGCTTCTTCAGTGCCTCCTCGATCTTCTTCATACCACCCTCCTCGCGCATGGCCTTGGTAGAGAAGTTGGAGTGAAGACCCTGTAGGGATATTAGTATTAAATCTGGAGAAAAGGGAAGGATGACATGCCTGGCCATTCCAGTCACCCTGGATAGGCTTAGGATGCAAAGAAACCTTTGCGCCGAACTCCTCGGAGACGCGGGAGAGGAAGAATCGTGAAATCCAAAGTTGGTCACCCACTGTGGAAATTTGGTGGTTAGTGATATCTGGAGTTTTATGGGGCTTGCCATGGTTTAAGCGACGAGCCCCCCACGGAGGAATAAACTTACTCTCGATGCCAGTGCAGGGACCGACCTGATACTCCCATTGAGCAGGCATGACCTCGGCGTTGGTGCCGGAAATCTTGATCCCGGCATCTACGTTCTTGTTAGACATTAATCGTAAACAGTGATCGTAGAATGGCTATAATATCTATCGAGACATTACGTCTTGATAGTGTACATTCACAGAGCTTCACTTACACAAGCAAGCCTTATAATGAGCCTCAACAATATCGCGCTGGACAACCTTGCCAGTACCGACACCGCAGTAATACTCGCCTTGGCTAGGACGTTGTCAATTAATGCACAAGAGAGGCAGAGGTGAACTTACGGAGCAGGGAAACCACCAGCGGGCCAGCCGTAAGGTCGGTTGTCAGAGCCTAGGAGGGTGTACTCCTGCTCTAGACCAAACCAAGGCACGTCGTCGGCATATGCATCCATCACCTTCACGCAATCATGACGGAAGTTGTACTTGTTGGGAGTGCCATCGGCATTCCAGCACTCAGCAAGAACGATGATGTTAGGAGAGCCGCGGAAGGGATCGGGGTAGACTGCGCAAGGGCGGAGGTAGACATCCGAGTTGTCACCGGGGGCCTGGTTGGTAGAAGAACCATCGAAATTCCACTCAGGAAGATCCTCAGGCTTATATTCCTTCTCGGGGAGTGTCTGCGACTTGTTAGTTGATATTCGAGTCTCATGTAGCTCCTGCTCCCTGGCTCCTTCCTCAAGTCATCAGAAACGTGTACCCGCTAGGTCGATGCGCCTCTCACCCCCGCATCGTGGAGAATAAGCTTAATCAATATTTTCATATTCATTCCACGAGGCAGGCGCAACACCGCTTGTGAAGCTCAAATCGACGTCGCCTGACTAGAGGCCGGCCTCGCCATTTCTGATCGGATGAGGAAGAGTGGGTCCGGAAGATACAATCGGTAGATTGGACTTACGCGAGACTTGGATCGTGTACCACCGTCGGCGTCGATCCAGACGTACTCAGCCATGATCATGCCCTTCTGATCGAGCTTGAGGAACTTCTGAAGAGTTTCCGTCCTTGAGGTGATAGGTGCAGACTGCGTGACATATTGTTAGTTATTTCTTATTAGGCAGTTTGTCATAAAAGGACCAACCATTGTGAATGTGGGTTGTGGTTTTTGGTTCTAATATCGACCGAATTCTAAATCAAAAGATGAGAAAGGAGATACAAATGTATCAAACAATCAAACGGATATGTGTAGGATGACCAGAAAACAGTTCTTTGGGAAGTTGGGGCATCGCGGGTTTTATGTTTACGGATTTGAGCCGTCTTCTAAAGAAAGGTTGACACTCTCGCCCGCCAAAAGATAAGGATTCCCTGTGGCCGGATACAGGGGCGTGGCTGTTACCGGCTTCCAGAGTGGGGTTAAATGTATTCCGTTACTGTACAATCCTCGATTGGAGCTCGGCAAGGTCACAATGAGGGGGGGGCGTAACTTTATTAATCAACAGACACCACACACAGGGGAGATACTTGACACAGATCGTATTTTTCTACAGCACGTATTCGTCACGAAAAGACGATGTCTACCGCGACTGACTCCCCGTACATTGATTGAACTCTTGCCACGTTACTCAGGCGCAACTCAAGAGGGAGAAGTGGCTTCATTGAGTGGGCCTTTATTCAATCATTTCACAACTCATGAATGCTTCTCCGGCAGCCGGCTCATTATCAACAATGCCTCCTTCAGTGAGCAATATCGCTGTCGTAGCGAAACTTTTAGGAACTGCCGCCTCCTAATAGCGCAAGATAGTGCTGAGTACTGTGTAGCATAACGGGGCGGCTTCGGCGGAGACGGTGTGTGTGCAAGGTACTCATGATTTTTGACACAGCCGCTCGGCGGATAAACCCAGCGGCATAAGGCGGTGCCTTTCATTGACGTCCGTATCTAATCATCACCGGGCCGGCGGATTTGCTCGCTGGTTCAGATGGCAATTTGGGTCAGTGCCGGCTCAGCCTGTCTATTGACAACAAGTTATCTGAAAATAGGCGGATATGAAGCGCTTTGCTCCGCTTACGGAGCCTCGACTCCATTAAAGAAATGCGGCCCAGTGTGCCGCAATTAATTGACCCAAAGTCTTATCGCAACAATGATCTTAACACGTTAAAAGTAGAGTTAATTGCGCGTGTGGTTGTGCGTGGTGCAGCTGCCCGGATAAGGCATAGTGGGGGTGAGATAAGTGAAAATCATCTGCTCCCAGCTTTGGAGATTCAGACCAATTGCATATCCTGCATTCAAAAGCTTCGGCAGCAATATCTTTCGTCGCTAAGTGAGTCAGTATATTCGCAAACCATAGATAAGGAGATATCCCGACGCACCTACATCTCTTCCCCAGGAAATCGAACCCCCAAAGTTCCCTCCCACTCTCAGGCAGAGGCTATCTGATGGTGGGCAAAGATTCTGGGGTTGGGTGGGACGGGTGCAATCCTTGTAGCATGGCGTCTGGCCCGCATTCACACATGCTACAGACCACAAGTAACAAGGTGCACACAGGGCACGTCAGAAACAGCTCCAGGACCAAACTGCGCCCTGAGCCCTCCTGATGCGAGCCATGGATGCCCCGAAAATACTCCATGCCCAGGGCCAGGCCCAGCTATTTTGAGAACCGCTTAAGGCCTGGCTGGTCCTTGTGAACTCCCCAGAAAGTCCGACAGCCTCGGTGGTTCCGGTTTGTCCCTGATCTGTTACCAAATCGTTTCTTGAGCCCAGGCGAACCATACTCATTTCAGTAAGACAGCCCTGTTTCTTTGTTTAACTTGTCCAACCATGGGGCAGCAAGGCCTAGGTGGGAGTGCAGTTCCTTTGACCACTGCTTCTTTTTTGGGGTTCATTCTCAGCGCTGCCCGGCGACGAGTCGGTGTCTCTCCAAGCACACCCAACCTTGTCACCAACGCCACCCCGAAAAAAGAATACCGTACCCAACGAACCAAAGCCACACACCCGAGATGGACAGTAACTTGCAGGTTCTTATCATTGAGTCATGATTGGCTCAGTGCATGTTCTGCATAATGCCTGTTATCTCACATTGGGCTTCCACCGATGGCTTCAACGCCGTTTCAGATATCTTCGTCTCTGGTTGGCTGTTTTCACCACCTACCGAATTGTAAATCGCTCATGAATTCCGATTTTCAGGTCCTCTTCCATTTCCCCAGACCGTACGAAATTGTAATGTAGCTTTCGGGACACTCCAGACTTTCAGGCCTGTCCTGAATTGGGAGGCTGTGGTCTCCGGCTTCGGGGATAGGCGATGAGTCGAATAATTGAATTGCTGGGGTTTTGCCGTCAATTATTAGCGTCGGTCCGGTCGCGTCACTCGACTTTGCTCACCTCTTCCTCCGTTTCTCCCTGGATAAACCATAATTGATCTAGAACTGGAGGGTCTCCATTCTGCCGGGTGTCAGGGTTCAATTATTTCCGAGCTGAATCCGACTGGCTGTAGCGAACAGTTCTTGTCAGTGGGCTCACACACACGAGACCGTGACCCAGGGGCATTGCATGTTCCAGCAATTTTTGACATGCTCTCAAGTAAATGTATGCTAATGATAAGGCAGGCCAAGAAGAATAACCTCAAAGAGATTAGGGCGCGTTTGATTGAGCGTTTTTAGGAGAAGAATTGCATGTTCAGAAATTTCTTCTTTTGAGGCTCGTGTGAGCTGCCAGTGAGGAAGCAGAGTTACGCAGATCGTTCCCCCTCTGTGGGTGAAGAATACTACCTATCTCAAAGTAGGAACAAATGCTTGAAGCTTTGGTTTGGCAACTACGGCCGAACCCCAACAATAGCACAGTTACGCCTCCCGTCTCTTTCTTAGACTAAACTTATCCTAACTTTATCATGATCTTCTAAAGTTCTACTGCCTTTCTCAAAACTCATCATAACCTATAAGTTTGTCTGGTCGTAGAAGAATGGTAACTCAAAGAAGCAATGCTCCTGCTCAATGTGCCAGCTTAGATGGCTAGGATGGAGATCTACCGCCCCGCAATCCCAATTTTGATTCACTACAAAATTGTCAGACCAATCAGACTCAAGCTTGAGCCTATTACGCATTTAAATGAGCAACAAGAACTGATCCAGTTCTGGGCTTACCCCAGGTTTCCGTCGATATCTTGCTATCTCTGGCAGAGAAAGAGCAATTAATCTCGATCACTAAAGGCCTCATGTCTATTGGATCGCCAGAAGGGGGAAGTGAATCGTTTGGCTATTCTCGCTCCCACCCTCCCGTCCTCCGAGATCTGGAGAATTGGGTGATGGAATCACGTCCAGATAACTCGATGCGCGAATGAGGTTGAGTCTAATTGTTGAGATTCCGTGCCGGCTTTTGAAATCAAAATCTGCCGGTTTCGCATTTTACCACCTCGGAGTCAACTCCGGGTTTGGCCTCCCGAGATGCTGCGATTCACGCCGAGACCCGGCGGGGGTGACGGACTTTCACCGGGGGTTGGCCGTGCCAAGCTGGAGCACCGTTAGTCTTGACACAGTCTGAACAGTTCAACACCACTCAGTGGCGACGGATAATGGTGGTTTAAATCTCGTGATGGATCGAAGGGCACCAGAAGGGAAAGCGAGTTGCTTTTTACATCACTTTATTCTCATTGGTCTTGGCAGGAAGGGGCCAAGGTCAAGAATTGCCCTTGACCCTCAAAATGACGTCGCTAACTTGCGTTTCTACACACCCATGACGCTCTGTATGGGCACGTCCCAGTACCAGCTGGCTACTGCCATGCCCCCAACGCTCATCGTAACTGCCATGAGGAAATTGACATCATTGTTGTCCAGAAGGTCCCATCCGTTTTCAATGGCCCGCGACGGTCGCTGATCTCCAAAACTTGACTTGCGGTGCTTGTCTCTATGATCGTAGACACCTGGAGCATCGTCATCGTCCACAATAGCGGAACCACCAAGCTTCTCTTTTGCCTCGCTCTGCATGGCCGCAGTTTCGACATTCGAATAAGCGGCCGCGTCTGTGGCAGATTCGGCTACTAGGACGCGGTTGCCGCCTTCTCCCTCGACAATCTTACCGGACCGTACGTCCCTGACTGACCGTTGGAATAGGCCACCCAAGAAACTATCCAAGACACTGCCAAGAGCACCCCAGATCACCATGAACCCCATAAACTTGCGTCGCTCCAGCATCGTCCACGGGGCGCCGCCTGCGGGTGTCTGAGATGACTCCTCACTGCAGGACGGGAGGAATAACATGGATGCGGTGACAATAATCATTGACCCCAGCAAGCCTGCACCCAAACCCAGCAAGGTGACACCACCGTTTGTTCCGCGAGGCACCTTTCGGAGTGTTGGTGATGTGATCAGTCGAGGTTGTCCGGAGGAGAGGATACCAAGCTCGGAGCTGAAGGTATCGGCCGCGACGGCCGCATAATTGGCAATAATTCCCACGACCAGGAGGTCACCGCCCCATGAAAAGCATAGCGATCCCGTGGGATCCGGAGTATTGGGATCGGCGAATGCGGCTTCTCGTTTTCGTAGTTGGTTCGCGTGGAGGACGGAGAGGACAGAGGCCATCAAACTGTTGGCGAGGACTTGACAGATCAGTCAATTGATTCAGGAGTTGCTTCAAGCGCTTACCTTGGACATGTGTTCTTGGCCCTTCTCCTCCAGAGGTACCCTTTGAACGAAGCGTATAGTTGGCCTTGATGCCTTCTTTGATCTGAGGCGTTGTCAGGCTCCCTTGTCCTTGTAGCGGGCGCAAATACTTACGTGTGTTACGCGTGTTCCGGCAAGGAAAAATACGCATAGGAGTGCAAATGGGAGATTCCATGGGTGGTAGGCGTGTGCGGCAGCTGTCAGAGTCGCAGCGAAGATGCCAGCGGGCGTCAAAGAATTCCTGCTCTTGGCGCGGTAGATGAGCGCGCAAGTTGCGGGGAGAGCATAAAGCAATCTCATGACGGATGGACTTAAGCGCTTAGAATACTGAAGTTTCAGGGCGCAAAAAATGAGCTGAGGTTTGTCTTGTCGAGCTTCTTTGTGGTTGAGCAAGCAAGAGCTAGTCGATTTGGCATCAAGCTCCCCTCGTCAGCTGACGTCAGCGATAATGGGAAATACAACCACGTGTGAAGAAGAACGTCAATCGACAATGACAAAAATTCTTAGCTTTAGAATAGACGAGGGGATCTGTTTTATAGTCTAGAGTTTCTTGGCTATCTAAGCGGTCATTTATCGACTTCTCAACTACTACTCGACCCTTTGTAATAGTCTTCATCACTGGTCCATCATTCCTGCTTCCTCCCTTTGGAGATAGATAATGGGTCAACTTTTATATCGGCAGCGAAGAACTAGGTAGGCAGAGCCTTGTTATCTTAAAAAAGATACGAAGATCGAGTTCTAAATTGGCACTCGAGTAAAGTTTCATGTCAAAAGCCTACCCTGAAACTCAGAGTTCTTGTCTGAGTGAAAAGTATGGGGCTAGAGCATGATACGGGATTATTGTATATCATACAGGCCTGGCATTTCTACCATTCGAGGTGGCTTTGGTCTTATCAGCCTCTTACAGATCATCGTTTTTGAGTTGTTCTTATCCAGCTCTTCCGCAACAAAAGGTGGAGCCCCACTTTCCCGGTGTGAGATCCCCGGACTGGCCGGATCCCAAGCCGACAGATCAAACATAACTTACACAAGTGACCAACATGACAAGATGGCATCTTATTATACAGAGGAGAATACATATCATACGAGTATTTACAGTATTGACCTAGATATTTGTTTGTAGTCATTGGGCTATAATTTTATATCAGCTCGAACTATACACTTTGTATTACAATAAATGTGATGCAAAACCACCAAGCCAGTGCCTAAACGAAAACCCGTTACTTGATAACCGTGACTTGATAGGTTATATTTGCACTAAAATGTGTATGTTAACTCTTTTAACCACAAGCACCTAGATGGAGCGTCTGTATGCTAATGAGAAGGAATACATTTATGGCTTCTTGATTGGTACAGGCACGAAGTATAATGATGTACGCTAGTAAACGATAACTGTGATTTAATGTACGAAAGGTAGATGAAACTATAGATACGACATACAGGCTCTTCTGGCGCCCCTATCAAAGTTTCGAGTTTCTCCTCAACACTTGATTAAAATATATACGTAACAAAATACTGACCCAGTGCACGCAATGCTCCATAGCAAACATCAATGCCGCCAGCGGCGAGTTCCAAATTTAGAGTCCGCCAATAACAACATAATAAGCTTCATTCTGTTTTGTCCGTTATCATCATGATTCCATTCAGTGAATAGAAACTGGTATCCTATAACTCATACTCAAGTCTCATCCATATCTAGTGTCTGGAAAGACATGTATGGTGCCTCTTCGCCACTTGTGGGTGGCCAAGCCCACTGGCTGTGTTGAAGAGAGACTGGACCCGTGGCCTCAAAATTCATCATAGGGGGTGCTTGTGAATACCACATGTTCTGCATGGGAGTTCCATCCTGAATCCCTTGCTGAACAATAGAGGGAGAGTTCAGATTGGTAGACATTATCCCATGAGAAAAGGTCTCGTTGATTGGCCATTTGTTCATCTCCTCAAACGGGGTGAACGAGTGAGTTGACACACTAGTAGAGGAGCCTGACGAAGATGGAATAGATGAAGATACCCTCGAAGAAGCTTCGGCCTGAAAGGGCGATGACATATCCACCAAGGCTTCATTACTCGCGATATAGCCATTCGGAGGCCTGACATTGCTCTGAGGGGAGTGCGACATGGATCGTATAGAGTTCATACTCGGCTCCAACAACCCAAGCGCGTTGGTAGTGTTATTACTGCCAAAAGCACGTGCACACGACTTGATCTGCTTCCGCACACTGCGCAAGGTTGTGCCTTGGTAAAATCGTTCGTCTTTGCTGATTGTATACAAGGAGCTTGCCAAAGAACAGAGACGATTATCCCACTCTAGACGGAAGTAGCTATGATCAAGACTAAGGCCTAGGTTATCCCGAAGGAGGTTGAAAGCTCGGGAACAAGTTTCAAGGAGAGTACACAGAGCTTTAGAGAGGGGTTGCTGGAATGTTGAGGCTGAGTTCTGATTGAGTTGTCTGGTAGTTGGCGAAAGGGACTGTACAATTTGTTCTACAGAAGCGCAAAATTGCTGAACAGTCTCAGCCGGGACAACCACTTGCTCGTAGAATAAGCCATTTTTGGGGAAGAGGAACTGAATGATCATGGTATGGTGAAACGCGATAAGTAGTTGCCACAATCTGTCATCATCTTGGCCTTTTGCTCTCGGGTCATTTGTATCTGCCCCAAAAGAGCGGATAGCTTCTTTACAGATACCGACGCCATGTTTTAATGCGGCTTGATCCGAGGTTTGGGAGAGCAGGTATGCAACAGTGCTGACAACCTGGGCAAGAGGCCGCATTTCTCGAATGTTGCCCTTTTGCTTTTGCAAGGTATTGAAGTTTTCAGAGACGAGGTCAAGCTGAATGGTTACTGATGAGGTTGAGGTCACGGGGAGAGATCCGAGGTCAAAGCTTGACGGTGTGGTTTTGGGCAAGACTCCTGCTTGGATGGAGGTCCAGATGTGAAGGGAATAGGTCGTCCACCAAAGATTGGAGACAACTTCTTTCTCGACATCAAGAACGTCAACACCATTTATGCGGCTGGAGTTCGGCTGAGAGGCATCCTTCGACATACAATCCTTGATCTCGGTAACCAGTTTGCTTGCAACTTCGATATAACAGATCGCTCGCCGGAATTCGTAGGAAGATAGGGCGTTCCAGGCCAGCAATACCAAAGCCTGTGCTGTGGTAACCCCTTTATAGACTCTCGTAGGTACACCAGAGTATACAGCATCGTTGTCCTCGGAAGGGTGATAGCAGGGCCGCATCTGGAGCTGAGTCTTGGCCCACTGCAAGAGTTCATGTCCACGAGCAACTGATGAATCCTCTCCGACGACAAAGCTAGCATCGGCTAGCATCACAGCCATGAGGATTTCGTCACAGGTATCTTCGCGGATTTCTCGAAGCAGCAATGTCTTTGAGATGAGACATGTTAGGGGATGTGCCGAGAACCAGACGTCGATTAGTTGGTTCCGCTGTCGATGGCTAAAGGTAGACAAAGGGCTACAATATGCTGAAGGATTGTCGAACATGTTGGTAGAAGTATCGTTGGGTAATCCAGGCCGGATCAATTGGTTGCTTTCATTAGACTGAGGAGACGCCAAGTCGCTATATCTCTGGCCAACAGAAGCGACAAGGTCAAAGGCAATCAGGGGCAAAAGGCCAGTCAGTCTGACCTCTGTGCTTTGCTGCTGGGTCTTCCCTGCTTCTCCAAAAATCAACTGAGAAAATTTGTCCTGAAACATCTGCTCAAGGGATGCAGCAAGGCTCTCAACACCATCTGCCAACGGGGCATGATCTTCGTGGGTTCTGCCTGGAGACATAGAAGAGGCAGAATTGGCAGAGCACGATCTCCTTCTTTTGCTGTCAGGTAGTTCATGTTCACTCCGTACCTGTAGATGATTGTTGGCTTTTGTGCTGTCGAAACTCAAGTTCCGACCCTTGGGTCTTGGGGGCTCAAAGTCGTAAATGCAGTCGGCACCTTGCTTACGGCAAGCCTCGCAGATAGTTTCGTTTGAGCACTTGATTTTTCTCGCCCGACAAAAAGCACATGATCGTCTCAAGGGATGTTTTGAACTCATCTTGCTCGATGGGTATAAATGTTGAAGGATCCGTTACCATATGTCAACAGGCCTGGGGGCCAAAAAGAAACTGGCAGCTCTGGGGAATTTGCCAAAAAGGATCTGTTCTCGGCAGAAACGCCGAGCAGACGATCTTTGTATGAGGTTGAATGGCGTCGGCTGCCTGGGTTTAGTTTCGAATTAGAGTAGCCTCAACAGGAGCTAGACAAGCCCACACTGTAGGGTTTAGATCGGATCAACGCTCAGGGCCTCCAAGAAGGTTTCCCCTCTCATTGGTAGGTAATATTAGTAGTAGCCAAGAAGCTTGTCAAGCATCCATGTCAGAGGCCTGCATCATTTAGGGCTGATAGCCTCGATTGGGTGGGAGTGGCAGTGTTTGGGTCAAGTGAAGCACCACTCTACTGGTAACTTGGAGAGACCTGACGTGAACCAACAGACAGAAAACATGTATTTGGATGGACCGAGCACGCAGCTAGAGATGACACAGGCCGGAGGCAGTGTTGACAAGCGTCAGATGCTTATTCTTATTTTGAGAGTATCATACTGAACAGAACGCCAAACACACTATCAGGCTCCCGACAAGGTATTTCGGTGGATCTGGTGTCATGGACACGGCTTGCATTGCATTATATACGAAAATTGTCGATACGCGAAGCTCGGTCTTACTGTTCCTCGTGTACCTCTCGTAAGTGAGACTGGATTGCAACAACACGAAAACTTTACTGTGAATCGAACAACAGGATCGTGATATAGTTTATACTTAGTGCTAACTCTCTTGGACCATACCTAACTCATTCCAGAGAAGCCCATCGCATTGACTGCCTATTACGGATCAGTTGAAAATAGTTCAATGTCTCGCAGCACGACTTAATTTAGACCCTCCGAGCCTGTACGCAGTTCAAGAGCAAACACTGTACGGAAGAGCGCGTCAAGCCGGGCTGTGACCCGATAAACTGCCCTCAGAGAGGAGAAACATGACCAGTTATTTAATCCTCCGGCATGGACCTCACTCGACATCTATAACAGAGCATGGATGACCTCAATGGGCGGTAAGGGGTTAAACGGTGCCGTTTCTTAGTCTCAGTGTGGCGCCGAGCCATTGGTTCTCGCATTGCTAGTTTAGTTGGGCTGAGTCTTACATGGCTTTCTCGTGGCTCTCTGCTTGTGACCAATGACGAGATGCGAATCTGTGTCCCCTTGTAATAGGACCCTCAGCTGAGTGATATGCTTGCTTTGTAACATGGATGTTTTAATGAGATTATGACGGCTGAGCTCGGCAGTTAACTCACTCATATAGTGCAAGGCTTTAGCAGAAGAAACTCCATTCCTCAACACAAGATCATATTTCAGCATTACTTCATCAAGCGTCGTAGCTCAAATAAAGTTAATTCAAGTCCAACAACCCCCACACGGAACGTCGTCATGCCGGCGGCCAATGTTCGATTAGTTCTAGACCCTGCGCCAGAGATATCAACGGGAAATGCCGATGCTGTCAAGTCACACTCACCCTCACACTAATTAAAAAGGCTTGATATGTGGTGGTAGAGTTACTGGCCAACCACCCGATTCCGGTTTGCCTGACATTAGATGGGCCCTACCATACACTTTTGTGGCTGTATGCAGCATGCACAATGGCAAATTCCGTTGACGCCTACCACGTAGTATGCATGATGGGACTGCATTTCCAGCCAAGGCAGATTCCATCTTCAGCTATGGCATTCGCATTGACGGTCGTAAACATGCTTGTCCTATTCTGGGTGAGTCCTCGAACCAAGACACTCATTACACGATGGTAACACAAGACATTTCGGAAATAGTCCAAATCAAAAACTTGACTTGATTGCCAATAGGCATGATCGATGATATCCGCTAAACCAGTCCCGCACCATTTGTTGAAATGTCACGCCCTAATGCTTCGCCTTCCCATCCGTCCGTTCCCACGTTGAGTTGAGGGTGTACAGTCCCGTGTACCTCGCTTCCGACAAAATCCATTATGCATCAGATTCTTCTAGTTTAAAAGAGACCTTCTATCTCGCCTGTCTCGACATTGACATCAACATTGAGATAGCCAGGTGCTGTTGGCAGACCGGGAATTGTCTGAATATCAGCAGCAAGGGCATACCTGGTAATTTGTTAGTTACGTTACGTCCGAAAAAAAAAATAAGCTTACAGGTATCCTGCTCCGGCAGCCATCCTGACATCACGAATGGGGATTGTGAAGCCAGTAGGGGCACCCTTCAGATCGGGATCATGGGACAGAGAGTATTGTGTCTTTGCCACGCAGATAGGAAGATGGCCATATCCTTGGCGGGTGTAGGTGTCAACCTTCTTCTGGGCGAGTTCGCTGAACTCGACCTTCTCGGCACCGTACATCTTCTTGCCAATAGCCTCAAGGCGCTCCTGAACAGTACCCTCCAGATCGTAGGTCAGCTTTAGGTCCTTAGGCTTCTTTGAAGCCGCAATAACACCATGAGCCAGGTCGACGGCTCCCTTACCGCCCTCAGCCCAGTGGTTAGCAAGGATGGCATCCTCAGCACCTGCGGAGATGGCCTCCTCGCGAATGACAGCGATCTCGGCCTCTGTGTCGGTAGAGAACTTGTTGATCGCTACGACAACAGGAATGCCAAAAGACTTGGCGTTGGAAATCTGCTTCTTCAGGTTCACGCAGCCAGCGCGCAAGATTTCAACGTTCTCCTCCTTGTAAACGGGGCTGAGCGCAGCGCCGGGGGCGATGGGAGGTGCACCACCGTGAACCTTGAGGGCCCGGACAGTAGCAACAACGACAACAACATCGGGAACAAGGCCAGAAGTACGGCACTTGATGTTGAAGAATCGTTCACCACCCATGGTAAAGTCGAAACCAGCTTCGGTAACGACGAAACCCGCCTTCTCATCATGGTCCTCATCAGGCTCAGTACCAGCAAGCTTCAGGGCGAGCTTGTCAGCAAGAATAGAGCTCTGACCGATGCTGATATTAGCAAAAGGACCAGCATGGACAAACACAGGAGTACCCTCGAGTGTCTGCATAAGGTTGGGCTTGATAGCATCCTTCATGAGAGCAGTAAGAGCACCGCCCGCACCGATATCATCGGCAGTGACAGTGTCGCCATTTCGTGATGTAGCCACCACCATTGAACCCAGACGCTCACGCATCTCAGCCAAACTGTTGCTAAGTGCCAGGATAGCCATACACTCGCTAGCAACAGTGATATCGAAACCAGTCTCTCGGGTCTGGCCCTTTTCAGTGGGGGCGGTTCCAACTGTAACTCCTCGAAGGTGACGGTCATTGACATCCAGAACTCGTCTCCAAGTAATCGTCTCAGGGTCGATGTCCAGTCGGGCAAATCGGTGAATCTCGTCTTCAGTCAGTTCATCGGGGTTGGTCTTGTCAATTCCGAGCTTCTTTAACCGGCGGAACATGACGGGGGCGAATTTCCTCTCGCCATTCTTTGTTGGGACTAGCCGCTTATACAGAGGGCCGTCCTTCTGAGTGTTCTCGTGGAAGATGCGAGTCTCAATGGCAGCAGCCAACAGGTTGTTGGCAGCGGTGATGGCATGAATATCACCAGTAAGGTGCATGTTGAACTCATCCATAGGGATGACCTGACTATAGCCTCCTCCAGCAGCACCTCCCTTGATACCAAAGGTAGGGCCTTGGCTGGGCTGTCGAACGTTGGCAAAAGTCAAACGTCCAACGTGAGCTCCAAGAGCTTGGGCCAAGCCCATAGTTGTGGTAGACTTGCCCTCGCCCAGGGGTGTTGGGGTAATGCCAGTGACGACGACATAGCGGCCGTTTCGACGGTGCTCTAATCGCTGCAGGAGGCCGAGGTCAACCTTGGCCTTGTATGCACCATAAGGTTCCAGCTCATGGGGAGCAATGCCGACCTCGGCAGCAATGCGTGTGATTTCCTTGGGGGTTTGCGCTCGTGACACAGCGATATCTGAAGGAACGGGCTTCTCCAGTTTCAAGGGTAGGGGAATGGTCTTTCGAAGCTTCTGAGACTCAAAATACCACGTTGTAGCATCGACGACATTCTGCATCAGCATAGCAACAGTCATGGGCCCAACTCCGCCAGGAACGGGGGTGATGGCGGACGCAACTTCGACTGCGGCAGCGTAGTCGACATCACCAACAAGTCGTTGGCCAGACTTCTTGGTGGCATCGGGTAAAAAGTTGGTTCCGACGTCTATGACAACGGCACCAGGCTTGATCCAGCTGCCCTGGACGAACAGAGGCTGGCCAATAGCAGCAACAACGACATCTGCATTCTTGACGTACTGTTCGATGTTTTGAGTCTTGGAATGC
Source organism: Fusarium gaditjirri (assembly GCA_013266175.1). NCBI lineage: Eukaryota > Fungi > Ascomycota > Sordariomycetes > Hypocreales > Nectriaceae > Fusarium > Fusarium gaditjirri. Next base: position 37,266 of record JABFAI010000119.1, on the reverse strand, counting down.
AGAACAGTGACAGTAGCGTCAGCGTTTCGCAATAGGTAGCTCACTGGGCTACCGACAATGTCGCTTCTCCCAAGAACAACTGCATTCTTTCCCCTCAGGTCAATCCCCGACTCCTTGAGAAGGATCATGACACCCTTGGGCGTGCAGGGCACGAAAAGAGGTTTGCCGCCCCTCTTGGCCAGCTCTCCAATGTTCTTAGTGCCAAAGCCATCAACATCCTTCTCATCTGCCACAAAAGATGTGACAGTATATTCAGAGATGTGCTTAGGGAGGGGCAGCTGAACTAGGATACCGTGAACGGCAGGATCATGGTTGAAATTACGGATATGATCGAGAAGCTCTGCCTCTGTGATAGACTCAGGGTAATGCAGCAGTTGGCTGTCAATGCCGGCCTTTTTGATGAGTCAGTAAACATAGGCAGCTGAATCCCATTATGACTCACCTCTGCGGCAGCCTTGAGCTTCATGCGAACATAGGTAGCTATATCGCGGGTTAGTGGTCAGATGATCTCACGATGGCGGGATAGGATTATGACGAACAAGAGTCTGAACGATCACCCACTGTGAGACGATTGAGTCAGCGTTGAACAAGTACAGCAGTACGAGTAAACTGGTCATACCTTGGATGATCTTGAGGCATGGCTTAAACCGAGGATTGAGCTTCTGTTTCTCAGTAACCTCGGCGCAGAGCTTCTCCCGAATCGACTTGGCAATAGCATTGCCATCGAGCTTTGCAGCAACCATTGTAGTCGAGGAAAAGGGTCTTTCCTGATGTGAGAATGGGTTGATGAAAGACTTAGACTTAGACTCGACAACAGAGGTTGAAGCAAAGGTATTTCGTCGTTTGTTGACTGAGAGGCTGTCTCTGTATAAGAAGTGGGCTGTCGGGTTGTGAGGAGGGGCAGTCCGAATAGCGGCGCTCACGAAAGGCACGGTCGACACGGAAGAAACGACCGAACACGTGTGAAAGAGAGTTTGCCTGTGCGGCTTTGTGCGTAAACACGCCTGTGGGTGGGTGAGAATCTGACTTTGCTGGGACCCGCCTAATTCTATTGCGGGTTCGGCTTGGTGCGTATACAATCGGCAGCGCAGCCGTTGATGTCCAAGGCTTATTCTCTTTGCATATCGTGATATCGGTATCGATATCGATAACGTTGAAGATAGAAACCACAAATGCCGTTGCTGTCTCGGGCTCACTCGGGAACTATTCGATACAAGCCACCCGGCGCAACGGAGGACCACGCCGTACATGATCAACTAGAATATGATTATATCCCTAGTTGTATGTAGATGAGTATGGTATTAGACCCAATGCCGAGCAATCTCCTGATGTCCGACGGATCAATGGCGGGAGCATATACATGTAGATCTATGCAATGCAATGCAGGTCTTTCCGTAAGGAAATGTTCTAAGCCAGAGTTGAAGAAAATAGAGGAAGCGAACCAGCAAGGTTGTTGGATGACGATGACGGTAATAACACAGTATTGTACAGAAACGCAGCCTTTCAGTCGATAGACTTAATCTTTCAAAGAATATTGAGTCAGGTGAACCTCTCTTTGCAACTCGTCCATATTCGAATATTTGCAATCAGTCCGTATAGTTGATCTCGCGTGACTGACTTTACATTACCGCAGAATGTGAAAGTACTGCCTTAAAGGGACATCAATGTGGCTCTCAGCGAACCGAACATCCAAGATCAATGGGATCGAAATGGCCTGGTATTGTGATGCCTTCAATGGAGTGGTCTTACACTGAGGACAGGGCCAGAGTTCTAGAATTTTTCCCAAGCTGTTGATGCCTCAGGATGATTCGCTGAGAAGTGACCTGAGACTACTCCGTACTTAAACGAGGATCATAACATGAATCGGCTTGGATGTTTCTCAAAGAATTACTCAAAATATGACTCTTGAACCCCTTCAGTGACTCTTCTCAGACTTCATATTAATAACTCGAAATAATAGGCATCACAATGTGCCAAACATGGCTAAACTCAACTTTAACACCTCTCCCCCTACAAATCAGGCATCAGCCATGTGCCCCTCGCAGCTCAGTTTAAGGCGGGGGAAGTGATTTCGATTTTTGCCCCACCAAAACGCACAACCGCCAAAAATTCCATCGCGAAAGCCCTCGCCATATAACCACCCGCTCCGAATCTGCCTCCGCCATCAACCCCTCCTAGTGTCCCCCAGATATCAACAACATGAGGCCCATTCTTCTTGCCGGGCACGAGCGTGCGCTCACCCAGATCAGGTATGTCTGAGTCGTGTTCTGTCTCTACGCATCTGTGTTATAGTCATAAGGAAGAGGAGGGAGAATATCTCAGTTTTTATAAAGCTTGGGAATAACTTCGTTGGCATTCTCGACTAACTTCGCTCTGCAGATTCAACAAAGATGGCGACCTCATCTTCTCCGTCGCAAAGGATCAGCAAATCTGCGCCTGGTTCTCCCACAACGGCGAGCGACTTGGAACCTACCACGGCCACGTTGGTGCCATCTGGACAGTCGATGTTAACCCCACCTCAACCATGATCGCCTCCGGTTCTGCCGACAACACCATCCGTCTCTGGGAAGTCAAGACAGGCCGCCTCATCAAGACCTGGGAGTTCCCCACCGCCGTCAAGCGAGTCGAATTCAACGAAGATGCCACCAAGCTGCTGGGAGTTACCGAGAAGCGAATGGGCTACCTCTCCAACATCGTCGTCATTGACATTAACCCCGATCTCAACGCTGAGCAGACTGACGAGAAGGCTCTCACCATCGTTTGCGACGAGAGCAAGGCCACCGTTGCTGGCTGGAGTGCTCTTAGCAAGTATATCATCGCCGGCCATGAGGATGGCAGCGTAAGCCGATACGATGCCAAGACCGGTGACCTTCTCGACAACGTTCCCGTCCATGAACTCAACCAGCCCATTGTCGATCTCCAGTGGTCTCCCGACCGTACCTACTTTATCACCGCATGCAAGGACAAGACTGCCAAGGTATGTCAGGTCAGAATATTCCATACAACAAATGCTAATCTTTGAAGCTCATCTCTGCCCGCGATCTCGAGGTCCTTAAGACCTATACAGCCGACACACCCCTTAACAGTGCCACTATCACCCCCAAGAAGGAATTCGTCATCCTCGGCGGTGGTCAGGCCGCTATGGATGTTACCCGAACTTCTGCCCGTCAGGGTAAGTTCGAGGCTCGTTTCTATCACAAGATCTTCGAGGATGAGATTGGTCGTGTGCGAGGTCACTTCGGTCCTCTGAACACTGTCGCTGCCGATCCCACAGGCAAGAGCTATGCCAGCGGCGGAGAAGACGGATACGTGCGAGTTCACCACTTCGACAAGGGCTACTTCGACTTCAACTATGAGGTTGAAAGGGAACGAATCAATCGAATGCAGTAGATGCGTTCTTTTCCTGTGTGCTTGCATAGTACGGCGTTTGGGGGACAAACAAATAAATGTTTTTGTTCAAATGGGGCAAAAAATAAACGGGAGCTGGACGTGATGGAAAAAGAATCGGGTGTGTCAGGGGAGATGCGAGGTTGACAAATGGGCTTGTAATTCTTACCATCTCTCCAGGGTTTAAGGAAAGGTCGAAATGCACGATTGATCACGTTTCTACGACTTTGGATATATCCGTCATCCTAATGATCATGCAATCACGAACATCATGGTTCGCTACTTCACAGCACGTCGAGTTGAAGATGTCAAGCAGACAATCAGTCAGATGGTTCTTCTGCTCAAGTAACTCTCTTCATTGTACTATCAGCCATTCTCACGCCTGTATTCCCACCCGCCGAGGCATCGTGTGATGCATTTCCTGGCCCTGGTACAAACAGCCATGCTAGATTAAGCAAATACGTACACATTGGCTTCTCTTATAAGTCCTCAAAGCAACCAAACGCCAAAAAGTCTATCCCTTTGCTCACCCAGCAGACCAAAGGCAATTCCATATTCCCTCACTTCTTTTTACCCTTCTTACCCTTGGCAGAACCTCCTGCGGATACGGTTGAGGCAACACTAGATGCTCTTGATGGAGTGGCGGAGCTATTTTTGCTAGACTTGACGGACTTGACATTATCGAGTGCCTTGTTCTTTAAAACATCCATGTTAGTCAAGACAATGCACAAGATTAATTATTGACTCACCTTGACGCCGTTTTTGGCCTTCTTCTTTGCTGGTGCCATACCAAGAATGCTATCTTCGTCATTCTCATCGTCAGGCTCTCGCTTGGATTTTCCATTCACTCCGTTGGAGCCACGAGCAGGGACGTCTTCGAACTCTTTAACAATAGTAGTGATCAAAGTAGTGCATCGACGAGACAGCTCAATTGGTGTTCGACTGAGAAAGAACCAGTCAAATCGGAACAGAGGCGACTCTCTGATATCGTCTCGCATCTTTTCGTAAAGACCTTCCGAATCAATGCCATATCGATCAAGTAGAACCAAAAGGAATCGGTCCTCTTCTTCAGTGTAAACCTTCTTGTTGGTAGTCGACACAGAATAGTTGATCTTGAGCTGCTGCAGAGGGACTCGATACTGTTGCATCTTCTTTCTCAAGAGCTTTTGGTGGTGGCCAATACGACGAGTCCGCTCCTCGCCATCTTCGATAGTCTTGATGTATTTGGGGTAGTCGGCGATCTCAGTATAGCGTTGCCAAAAGACCTTTGCATAAGCCTTGATCTCTGGGGCAGACTTGCTGTCGATCTCGTTGGAGATACCTTCGTAGTCATTTCGCCCGTATTTGCCTGATCCGTTGATAAATTGCTGAAAGTCCCGTTTGTTCCAGTCTCCGAAACCTTGCAGCGATAACTTCTCTTTTTCCTCCCTCTCTTCCTCAGTCAAAGGTGTAGCATTGTCAATCTCCTGCTGGTCGAGGGCTCTTTCGGCCTCTCGCTCTTCAAGGTTTTGTTCGTCACCGTCAGGTAGAGGGACCTTATACCCAATTTCCTTCCGATAGTAAGCAGTCTCTCTATCTTGGAGATCTCGCAGGCGTGGGGGATAAAATTGGTAGTCATGAACAGGAACTTGCTTTGGTGCTCGGGGTGCCTTTGGCTTAGCATCGGCCTTGGGGTTGGGATACATAGTTTGTCGGAAGTACTTATCCATCGAGTATGACTGTTCCTTTCGCTCTCGCTTGGCCGGATTAATCCAGGTCATGTTGATATTCTTCTTTGTGTTGGCAAAGTTCTCGCCATTCCATTCGTAGGCAGATTCTGAGGTGAACTTTTGCAGATCATCGATTCCTAGCTTCTCATATTTTGCGTTAAGCTCCTTTGTTCGGCTTTCACCTTTTGCAAGGATCTCGTCGATATCGTCATCACCAACTTCGCCGTCCTTGGAGGCCATATTGCCGGTAGGGCCTTTAGACTGAAAGACTTTCTCAGCACCGTGCTGGATCATGGAAAGAAGCTCGTCCTTGTTGGCTGCAGCTTTAGCGGCTTGTTGGGCACGGCCTTGTTGGATGACCAGTTGATCTAGTCGTAGCTTCTGGGCAGCTCTCTCCAAAACCTTTTCTTCGATGGCGTTATCCGTGACAAATCTGTATACAACAACCTGCTTGGTCTGCCCAATACGATGGGCTCGATCCATCGCCTGAAGATCAGCTTGAGGATTCCAATCACTGTCATAGAGGATAACAATGTCGGCAGTCGTCAAGTTAATGCCCAGACCACCTGCACGTGTTGTGAGGAGAAAGACAAACTTCTCCGAACCAGGTTTGTTGTATTCGTCAATGGCAGCAATTCGATCCTCGTGTGCTGTGCCACCATCGATTCGACAATATTTGTACTCTCGGAAGACACAATAGTCTTCGAGAATATCCAATAATCGGCTCATCTGGGAGAAGATGAGAACGCGACTTCCCTGCTTCTGGAGCCGCTTGAGGAGCTTGTCAAGGACTGCCATCTTGCCAGCGTTGTAAACCAAATGCTCATCGGTTGTGTAAGGGGGTCCTGGCTCGGCGCCTTCGAACAGATAGGGGTGGTTACAGCATTTTCGAAGCTGCATCACGATATTGAGTAGTCGTGTCTTTGACTCTCGTTTGCCACCGGCGCCGTTAACAGCGTCAATGTCTTTCTCCAGAATCTTCTGATACCATTTAATCTGCATCTCCGACATGCCAAGATAAACGTTGACCTCTTTCTTGGGCAGCAGACTCTTCTCCACGTCGCTCTTCACGCGGCGCAGTAAGAAGGGGCGGAGGACTTTGTGTAATTGTTGTACGACCGTGTCTTGATCGCGGTCTTGACCAGAGAACCACTGATCAAATGCTTCAGAGTCGCCGAAAACATCAGGAAGCAAGAAATTTAGAAGAGCCCAGAGTTCGTGCAGGTTGTTTTGTAACGGTGTGCCGGTGATAAGTAATCGGTTTCTGGAGGAGAACAACCGGATAACCTGTGACAGTGATGACTCTTCGTTCTTGATACGATGCGCCTGGATATCCGTTAGCTGGTGAAACTCTCAATTGTTCCAAAACCACATACTTCGTCGATGATGATGTACTCCCAAGCAAACTTCTTCAAATGTGCTTTCTCTCGAAGTACCATTTCGTAACTGGTAATGCAAACGTCAAACTTCTCGTCAACAAGCCGATCGTTGATAAGGCTCTGTCGTTCATCTTTGGCACCCTGAAGTACCAAAACATCGACCTCGGGTGTCCATTTGGCAAACTCTCGCTTCCAGTTATCGAGCGTGGACTTGGGCACAATGACCAAGTGCGGTCCAGTGATGTCAAGGATGTGTCGCAAGTAGCCAAGAAATGAAATAGTTTGCAGAGTCTTTCCAAGACCCATTTCATCGGCAAGGATACCAGAGATGCCATTCTCGTGCAGGGAGATCAGCCAATTGAGACCGGCAACCTGGTAGTCTCGCATAGTGCCGTGGACGAACGGGGGGGATTCTCGGAACACTGTCTCGGCGGAGCCGCCGTGCTTCTCGTCTTTCAAGAGTTCGGCATCTTCTTCAGCTTCGGTACGCCGACGTCGCTCGCTCGTGGCGCCCCCTTGCCTTCCGGCACCCTTCTTGCCCCGCGCAGATTCGGCATTCTGTCGATCGATCTCGGTCATGATGTCGCGAATCTTGGGGTCGGGGTTTGTCTCGATGAAATGGCGGAAGAGATCGGTCAGGCCGAGGAGGTATCGAAATCGACGAATAGTGTCATCTTCCTAGAGGTTCAATTAGGTCCTTTCGTATCATAGCCTTGTCTTGGAGTGCGGCATACCTTGGATTCGCCCAGCCGATCGTGCTTCTTTCCAAAAATGCTACGACGAAGTTGGTTGACTTCTGTGCGGCGCCTACGACCATCCCCAGTAGGCTCTCCGGCGACGCTGCTAGCAGTAGTGCTAGGGTTCTCGGTATCAGTGTAGTCGGGAGTCTCGTCAACTTCCTTAACAACCCATCAGCACAAGCTCTCGCCTACAAACGAGCAAACTTTTGTTAACAGGACAACTCACCATCTCTTCTTCTTGTCTGTGTTCCTGCGCGTCAGACATAGACGCGTCAGTATCAACAGCTTTGGCTCGAGAACGAGGCGCCATTGCGAGTCGAGTTCAGGATAAACCTCTTTACGCGACTGGCGTCCAGAAGACGCGTTTCGATAGCTTGCAATGTGAAGCACAAGTCAATGCAAGTAGTCTGTTGGCTCTTGTAGCGTATTTTGTGTATATTTCGAGGGGTATGTGGTGTATTAACACGGCCACGTCGCTTGGAGGATTGGAAAAGAAAGTGTAAATGCTGTTGCGAAGGTGTTGGCGGGTAGAATCTAAACGGTCACCTCGAAGGGGGCCAATCTGGGCTAGCGGCGTGCATAGACCCTTGTAAATAGCAGTGGCCCCACGATGCTGCAAGGGAAGAAAGGATATTCCGCTGGTTTTTAACGACGTCACTCTGTCTTACTGGCCTTGTGTGAGGAAGTCTCTATAAATCCGAAAACACCAAGATTGAATATCCCAAGTAGATTTTGCCCAATAGACTCGTGCAGGTACGCGATCGAAAGAGATCCTGGTGAGCTTGTTGAAAGGCAATTCTGACGGTTGTATCAAGTCACGTGGCTGGAATCCCCCCACATCTACAGCTACCGACCCCTCGGTTAGTGCCGTCCATCAGGCTCTGCCCATGCTCCGTTGGAGTGGATGACCTGGGCAAACGCTTCGAGACCCCAACCTTTTACCTTACCCAACTGTCTTTGATATCATAGCACTTCAGGAGCAACATATCCAGCTTGTCTGACTCTGGTGTACCGCGAATACATAACATTTTCTCTCCGATCCAGGAGCCTCTTCTGATACCAATACTACTCCCCTCTGACTATCAAGTGAGGCGATTTCCCCCTTGACGTTTTAAAATATATCTGACTCTTCGTTTCCAGTTTTCAGCATCTCTTCGTCGCTTAATCACGATGGAGCCTATGAGGGGTGTCTCCGGTAGCATGGGCAAGCAACCTGCTCAACAAGAAAGCCCTGAACAACTCCTCGATGTCTTCAAGGCAGCCGCCCTGTCGGTGACCAAGCTCTACAAGATCTCGGCTGCAGGACAGTCAAAGGCGCGTGCCGATGGCTATCAGGATTGCCTCGATGACCTCTTACAATTCTTGGACAAAGAGGGCATGGGTCTGGGTGATGGAGAAGGGTGGAAGATCCGGAAATGGGCAACGGAAAGACTCGATGGGCGTGAAAGCAGTTCTCTGAACACTGAAAGTGAGGATGAGGTCGACAAGGCAGAAACAGCCTCGTCACCTGAACTCACTCGAACGGCTATCCCTCCGCATCCGGCGAATCAAGTGCGAACCGACTCTGCACCGCCGAGTATTCCTCCTGTTGCCGAACAGCCTACGCCGATAGTCGTTCCGTCTCAAGACAACTTCACCTTCCAGTCCTCACACCCGTACCCGAATATCGCTACTCTGGACCTGTCTGACTCAAGACCTCACGATGACGTGCCTGCTCCCACACGACCAACGAAAACTAGGCTTGCGGGTGGTCCGAGTCGATCTTGCCCTAGGGGTCCGGGACATTTGGTACAGCGGGCTGGGAGCAAGCGCAAGTTGAACTTTGAGGAAATATTCGATCTTGGCAGTCTAAGCGGAAAGGATCCTTTCGAAAAAGGAGGGAAGCGTGGTCGACATGCTTGATGTTCCAGCTAGATCATCACGTTTCCTTATCTCTACATACAACAACATGAAGCATATTTGTCTCGGAGCACTGGGTACTAGATGGACGGGATGGACTGAGGCATGTTTACAGACGGACGCATTGACTAGCGAAGAGCATGGGCGGCGTTTGGAGGACGTAACGATTGCATTTGGGGGTGTCTGGTTTTCATTTTGTGTCTGGCGATTGCCACATTTTCCATAACACGATAAATTTGATGATGATGATTCTCTAGCTATTCCTTCTGAACCAACCATACTTCTTGTGTGGTTATATGTCACCGGCAATTCAATCTCGGTACATGGCAAAGACCTATGACTTTAGGTCGAAGGGTCATTGATAAAGAAACAGCCAGATTGCTTCATAGGTAATCATATGTGGAATCCTAAGGCATCCGTCATTTGCTCTCACGGCTCTCCAATTCGTCGGGTTATCTTCGGTCCGAGACTTACCAACCTAAGGAGCATCGAAGCTTTGGACTGACTTGCAGGGAACTTTCATGCAGCCCAGAATTCGGGATAGGCGTTAGATGAAAGGTACAATTGGTAGCTACATACCCCGACCTTGACCTCATTAATCGTGCATTTTTGTTGTTCGCGAACTTTTACACCTCCGCGCGCTTTTCTTTTCTTTTCGTATACCTCTTTTGTTACTTCTTTTCTCCCCCTCGCATCGTGAAAGATTTATTCCACAGAGGTACATAATTTCTTTTCTTTTGTCTGACATTCAACGTCGCACTATTTTGCCCCTTCGCACAATGATGTCAAGGCTGTGTTGAACCATTGCGCATTATTCATTCTCTCCTCTCAATAGCCATCCAGCCTTTTACTAATACTGATTCACGTAGAATTATCACGCGCGAAAGACGCTACTAGGTTTCCTTCAAACCAGCCAACATGTCGGACTCTGGCAAACAAGAAGAGAGGCCTACGGGCGAGCACGAGATCGATCATGACCGCGAGCACGATAATGAACATGAGCAAGGAACTGAGATGTCAGGGGCTGAGGAGGTGTGTTAGGCGCGCAAAGAGGTGGATATAAGAAGGAAACTGACGCCACACCCTTAGGAAGAAATCACTGCCATGAAGCGCCGCGTGGCAGAGATGGAAGAGGAGGCCAAGAAGCTTCGCGAGATGCAAGCAACTCTGGAGCAGCAATCTGCGGACCTTGCTGATGACAAGGAATCCATCGATGCGCGCAGTATCTTTGTTGGCAACGTCGATTATTCAGCCTCACCTGAAGATATCCAGAGTCACTTCCAGAGCTGCGGCTCCATCAACCGAGTGACCATTCTTCTTGACAAGTTCACAGGTCAGCCGAAGGGGTATGTTTGCACGCGGGAGCTTTTCAGGCACTGCTAACATTTCGGTCTGCAGCTACGCCTATGTCGAGTTCACCGAGCCGAGCTTGGTTGCCCAGGCTCTTGTCCTCAATGAGAGTGTCTTCAAGGGCCGCAACATCAAGGTGACCCCCAAGCGCACCAATGTCCCTGGCATGAGCCGTGGACGTGGTCGCGGTGGGTTCCGCGGTGGCCGAGGCTTTCATGGCCGAGGCAGCTTCCCTCGCGGTGGTGGTTATCGCGGTGGCTACCGTGGTCGCGGACGAGGTTTCGCCCCCTACTAGGAGCAGGGAGGCACTTTGCCCGCGGGACATGGTCGACGATCTGAGCAACCTAGGCCTTTCGAGATCGAAGTTGAGGAACCTCACGGGCTTGAAAGCAACCCCTACTTGCATGGATATGTTGGCCTGTAATGGAACAGTTTCTATCCATTTCTTTCCTTGAATTTGAGGTGGTGGTAATAAGGAGAAGGGTGCTTTACTAGCAAAGAAGGGACAGTGTAATATTATCAATTATCCGGGAATAGGAAAACACACAGATAGCCAAGAACACTGATGGGAGGAATAGGAGTTCTGGTCTTGACTTATTTTTCGTCTTAGCGAAATCACAGTAATTCATCAATGTCTGTTCCTATCATTAACACAGTGCAAACCTGACCTGAAATCTACCTGAGCGAAAACACAATCATATCAGGTATCTCGAGTATAACTGAGTTAGGGTGCCTATTCTAAGCAGCTTCGAATATGTAAGTACGTAAGGCTTGGAGTAGTGACATGTTGCCACGCGTTCCTCTTGAAGCTTCATATGCGTGTGAGGCCGCCCATGTGGGCCCCTACATCAGTTCGTGCCAAGGCTTGGATATTGGCGGGAATGACTGTGATTGCAATGAGACAAATCTAGTGTTAGGGCGCATAATAAAGGAAGATCTTACATCACTGGGCTCGGCAAGTTAAGCTACTTCGTTGAGCAATCCACACAATATTATACAGTTTACCCTACAGCTTGGGCTTTATGCCCTCTCAATGCAAAAATGTTACTGATCACGTAGTCCCACCACCTTGTAATGATTCAACTGGCGTTTTCGTTCATCTGTAGTAAACTCCGTTGCTCTAGGCTTCTTCTTAGGCCTGCCATCCTTGCTCAGCTGGTGTTGAGCAACCCCATACATTGTCCACCCATGGATACGACTCTACATATTGCAAACGTGACACTCCTCGAGCAATATACTATAATTAATTGTTTATCGTAGCATGGCTAGGACATGAGTTGTCAATCTTGACTACTCCAGATTACAGATTCTGTTCCTGGTGTGTCGTGTCAACGCAATCAACAAGGTATTATTGACGTTTTGTCTGTGGCTCAGCAGTTGCCCAGCTACCCAGTCACAAAGGTGGAAATACCTACAGTCAATACTAAAGTCAGGTACGAAACGGCTAAAGACAAAGTTTGGGCGTGGAAGAGGGAAAGACACACATTGGATACTGTGGCACAGGTATGTATGGAGCGTGTTTCATATTGTATCCTAATATTGTAGACTTTAGATATCCACGATTCCCATATGTTAGCCAGTCTTTAAGCACAAGCATCAACGACCCAGCTGCAAGGCATCATAACCCTGCTTAAGTGCCCGATGTCGACTAGGTGCCTGACGAAAGCTGTGCCGGTAAGCCGTACGTCGCAATTGGGCTCAGAATATCTGTTCACAAACCATCACAGGTGACTGGGATTATGATTCCATAGCGGCACTCTCGCTTTGTTTACTGCCGAGGTTGTACGAAATACGCTGTAAGGCGCAGCCGTGGATTCCGCAACCTAAGGTAGGTTGATGTTATAAGGATTATTTGACAATTTCTCAGCCAAAGTGGCAACAAAATACTGGAGATTTTGAAATCGTTGCTCAGCCTAGCAAGTGTCTAGAACGTGAGAGAGCTCTAGAATTAGGCAATACCGGGCAGATACCTTCGATCAAAGTACACAAGTCGATTCTGGAACTGTTCATTTTTAATCGTGGGTTTCATATGAAGCGTTCAAAGGGGCGGAGGCAAAAGAACCTCTTGTTTACCAACCAACCACTAATACAAAGTAATATCGGGTCGTCTGGTCATCTGTAGTCTGTAGGCCTCCATTGCAGCCCACTAAAAGGCCCGGATACAGAATACAGGGTGTATTTAAGAGCACGGGCTAACTAAGGATGTAAGAAAATAGGAACTTGATTCCAAGAGACAAAAGGGTATGTGTAAGCTTGGTAGAATCGTAAGAGGGTTTTTGATAAACTAATTTTGGCACCCTATTTTGAAGACGGATGCTTTCTTGCTCCCTGTCCGATGGGGTAGGTCCTATTGGAAGAGGTTCTTCGATCTTGGTAATATAATTAGGCACTTGGTGAGCTGCCTTTTGTTGCTTGGTGAAGTGTCTAATAAAGTGCTAGATTTAAGTATATATTCTACAGTTCATGGACTTAGAGGAGCACGACTACAGATAAAACTCATGCATGTAGCAGCTATATAACAACCAAGTTGCCAGTACTAGGTAACTATCAGAAGTGCACCCCCACCGACTGTACCCCCAGCCCATGAAACCGTACTCGAGTTACAAGGCTCCAAGGTTACTCAGGCCAGGCCGGGTCGATTGATTATCCTTCTAGCATCATCAACACCAACTACGAGACAGAGAGTATTGAGACGACTGAACCCACACGGAACAGTTCATGGCGATCAACTCCATCTACGAGCTGTCTCTCACCATCTGTAGTCGGTAATTCACGAATATTAGCAGCTCAATTACAACGACGTGGTTTGTCTTTCTTTGCTTCTCACAACAGCTTGAGGATCACTATTCCTACCCTGGATCTTCCCATTCCGGCCGTTGTCGTTCTCGCTCTGGAAGCGGGGAGTCCGTGTCTTGCTTGGCCTTTAGCCTCCCAGTCCTGGGTCTTTTTGGGCCGCCCGTGCACAGCCTCAACCTCCCCCCATTGCCCCAAACCAAGCGTCGTCAACTTTCTGCAGTGAACCCTTCAACCTCCACTGATCACGTTCCGCGAGCGCCTTCCACGACAAGGCTTCATTGCGTTTGTCTGGCTCCGAACCCATTTCTTCTTTTCACCTTAGGAATATCGATTTTTTTATCACTGTCGTCGCTGTGACTTAGTCCCTCGCTGCGCAGCGCAAGAGGTGACACCATGACCAGTCGCACCGATTCTAAGTAAGTCCATTCCCAGCCTTTCGCCCATCGCATCGCGTCCGGCTTCGTTTTCAACTTGACCCTCTACCAATATCCCTCTTCACTGCCACTACAGTCACCGTGCTAATGCTCCTCAAAGCAGGCCCAACCTTCGGGTTACCAGTGAGTTACAGCTAATCAGTCTACCCCACCGTTCAACCTGATATATTGACATCATCCAAGTTATCGCCGCCGATGGCCTATACAAGAGGGATGTTTTCCGTACGTAGTAGAACCCGAAACGTGGCCCAGCCTATCCGCTAATGTGAATAAGGCTTTCCTGACCCTTTCGCTGTTGCAACCATCAACGGGGAGCAAACCAAAACCACGACTGTCAGCAAAAGAACTCTAAACCCATACTGGAACGAGAGCTTTGACTTGTAATGTATCCCGCCGCTTTAGATAAAGAATTTAACCAACCCGAGTTTATCAGCCGAACCAATGAAGATGGCATTCTCGCAGTTCAAGTTTTCGACCAAAAGAAGTTTAAGAAGAAGGACCAGGGCTTCCTAGGCGTCATAAACATTCGCGTTGGAGATGTCATCCCTGAGCTCAGCCCAGAGGCCGATGGTCAGTTTACTTGATCCCACAACAGGAAACGTGAAAGAGCCTTCTGACATGCGCTTAAGACCAGATGCTTACACGAGACTTGAAAAAGTCAACCGATAACCTCGTCGTCCACGGCAAGCTTATTATTAACCTGTCCTGCAACCTTAGTGCACCAGCCCGTGGTGGCCAGGCATCGACCGCAAGACCATCTCTCGGCACCGGCCCGTCGAACGCCTCGAACCTCTCCGCCCCTCCACCGGAAAACCGACCAGGATCTTCACTATCTGGACCAAATGGCGCGGGTGGCTCACAAGTCAACTTGGCCCATCGTCCATCCAGCATCAACTCTGTTGGTGGTGCCAGCGCTCCAGGACCGAATGCTTCAGGACAAACTCGACAAAGCAATCAACTCAGCCCATTCGAAGATGCTCAGGGGCGACTACCCGCTGGTTGGGAGCGACGAGAAGACAATCTCGGCCGCACCTACTACGTCGATCACAACACCCGCACAACGAGCTGGAATCGACCCACTGCGTCTGGTGCCCAAGAACAACGAAATGACCGAGAAGCAGCTACCCAGGTTGAGCGTCAGAGACATCAGAACCGCACTTTGCCCGAAGAACGAACCGGATCCAATTCACCGACGCTGCACGCCCAGCAGCCCCAGCCATCAGCATCACCAGCTACTAATGGTGGCGCAGTGATGCATACTGGAGCGACGAGCCCTGGTACGGGGGAACTCCCACCTGGCTGGGAACAACGGTGGACCCCAGAAGGTCGACCATACTTTGTTGATCACAATACAAGAACAACGACCTGGGTAGATCCACGTCGCCAACAATACATCCGCATGTATGGTGGCCAGAATAATGCCAATGGCCAGATTCAGCAGCAACCCGTATCACAACTTGGTCCTCTGCCTAGTGGCTGGGAGATGCGCTTGACGAACACTGCTCGAGTGTATTTTGTTGATCATAACACTAAGACTACCACTTGGGACGATCCCCGACTCCCATCGTCTCTTGACCAGAATGTTCCTCAGTACAAGCGAGACTTCAGACGGAAGCTCATCTACTTCCGCTCACAGCCAGCAATGCGAATTCTCAGTGGACAGTGCCATATCAAGGTGCGACGATCACACATCTTCGAGGACTCCTTTGCCGAAATCACACGGCAGTCCGCAACGGATTTGAAGAAACGACTCATGATCAAGTTCGATGGCGAGGATGGCTTGGATTACGGTGGTCTCTCTCGAGAATTCTTTTTCCTTCTCTCCCACGAAATGTTCAACCCCTTCTATTGCCTGTTCGAATACTCCGCCCACGATAATTACACCCTTCAGATTAACCCACATTCCGGTATCAACCCGGAGCATCTCAACTATTTCAAGTTCATCGGCCGTGTTGTCGGCTTGGCTATCTTTCACAGGCGATTTCTGGACGCCTTCTTTATTGGCGCTTTGTACAAGATGATGCTTGGCAAGGCGGTGGCTTTGGCTGATATGGAGGGTGTGGATGCCGATTTCCACCGATCGTTGCAGTGGATGCTGGATAACGATATATCAGGCGGCATTCTTGAGCAGACTTTCTCGACCGAAGATGAGAGATTCGGAGTGATGACTACTGAGGATCTCATCCCTGATGGTCGCAATATTGATGTCACCAATGAGAACAAGAAGGAATATGTTGATCTCATGGTCAAATGGCGCATCGAGAAACGTATCGCCGAGCAGTTCCAGGCTTTCAAGGAAGGCTTCCAAGAGCTCATCCCTCAAGATCTTATTAATGTCTTTGATGAGCGCGAGCTGGAGCTTTTGATTGGAGGTATTGCTGAAATCGATGTCGACGACTGGAAGAAACACACCGATTATCGAGGGTATACCGAATCCGACGAGGTCGTACAGAACTTCTGGGCAACAGTTCGCTCATGGGATGGCGAGCAGAAGTCCCGTTTACTACAATTTACTACAGGTACTTCTCGAATCCCAGTCAATGGTTTCAAGGATCTTCAAGGCAGCGATGGCCCACGACGATTTACAATTGAGAAGGCGGGAGAAATCACAAATCTGCCAAAGGCGCACACGTGGTAAGTTGTTTATGACATTTAACTCCTGGGATCAAATCACTGACTCATGAACAGTTTCAATCGACTCGACTTGCCTCCTTATAAGAGTCTAGAAATGCTTCAGCAAAAGCTCACCATCGCGGTTGAGGAAACTATGGGCTTTGGCCAAGAGTAGACAATAACGACATTACTTACAGCAGGGACACTGAACTAGAAAGGGCTGAACTGCACTCAGTCGTACTGCTGTGTAGTTTCCGCGAGACAGCGACTCTGTCTGCCCCCATAGGGAACCCCCTTGCTAACATACACGAACTTTTGGGTATTTGCTTCAGTCCCAAGAGTGGACAGACCGGGGTCGTTTGGCGCTGGTGGGATTAATTTGCCTTCAACATGCGATGCAACACCTGCTTCTCCCTGTCAGCCCAGTAAATAGACGATTTAACAGAACTTGAGTGTTGCCGTTATCACAGACGCACCTTCTGATCTGTGCCGTAAGGAACCATTTGCAGGCATTGTGGAATTACCGGGTAAAAGCCGGCTTAGACGAGCCCTTGGATGTGATGATGCTTGACAGACGAAGAAAAAAAAAAAAGAAACTGTACTTAGATATGTATTACGTGTGACGTCGGTAGTGGCACTGAAGCCAGCAAGGATGGGCTGGAAGTTTAAGAAGAAGGACAAGGTTATAGCGCTTCATTTCAACTACTTATCACATATATATCACTTCACTATTTATTTTCTGAACGTATTTGCCTTAACTGTCTTGTGACTGATCTCGAACACCTTTGCATATTGGGCAGAGCCTATGTTAGTTAATGTTACGAAAACGAATACGCACATGACGACTCAATAGACCAATTCTGGGCTTGTTTGATTTATAATTATTGCAGTGCCTTCGCAAGACCGACCACCTTCTTATCCGGGTCCCATGTATCAGCCGAACCTGGCTGCATCTTGACGAACAAAAGCATTAGAAAGCCGCCCAATCAAACCAAAACAGTGAAGGAAAAAGAAAAACTAAATACATGCGAAATGAATAACCGTTCCGCATTATTATACATGGTTGTTGACACCATCCTCCTTCCCATCACTTCGCCGGAATTCTGGCGACGTTCCAAAGTCTCCCAAACCTCCTTGCTACTGGCAAAATCTGGTGGGATATCTTTACCGTGAGTAAGGGTGAAAGCCACGGTTTCCACCCCGTCCTCCACCACGATAATTAGCTCCAGGTTTACCAGCGTTTTTGGGCCCCGTAGGCGCATTGGCGGGTGGTGCATGTTGCGGGTCAGAGTTCGCACTGGCACTGCCAGCACGGTTAAAGCCGACTGAGCCTTGGTTGGAGTTTGGCTGAGGAACGTCGTCATACATGCCCTCCCATGAAGTAGGGGCTCCGCCTCCTCCACCCATACCATAACCTCCATGTCCTCCATGACCGCCGTAGCCTCCACGGCCTCCACGACGACCTCCTTGACCTTGCTGGTATTGATTATAGTTGTTGTTGTTGTCATATCCTCGACCACCGCCGCCGCTGGCAGAGGCAGTGGGACTAGCACTACCGGAAGCAGCATCTTGGCCACCTTGCTGGCCCTGTTGCATCATCTGTTGCTGCATCTGCTGCATCTGCTGCATCTGCTGCATCATCTGTGGGTTCATGTTCTGCATCATGTTCTGAGCATTGGCACCACCGCCTCCTCGACCCATCATCTGTTGCTGCATCTGTTGCATCTGCATCATGTTCTGCCACATGGCTGGGTTCATGGGCATTCCTCGGCTCATGGCCATTTGTGACTGCATCATAGCGAAGTACTGTTGCATACGTTGAAAGTATTGGGCCATGACTTGGGGCGTCATGCCGTTGTTGCCCATCTGTTGGCCCATGGAGCCCTGGCTTGACTGGTCACCGTCCTTTCTGAACTTGCCGCGTCGTGATGCCTCTTCCTCCTCTCGAAGGTTACCCCTAGGCTGGGCCTTCTTGACCTCGATGGGTTTTCCGTGAATTTCTAGTGGCACGTTGATACAGGCATCAACGCCGGCTTCGTTTTCAAACGTCACAAACCCAAATCCTCGTGGACGGCCGGTATCTTTGTCCATCATGAGAGTCGCATCTACAACGCGGCCGAATTGTGCAAAGTATTCCTTGAATTCTTGATCGGTGGTTTCCTGGCTGACACCTCCGACGAAGATCTTACTAGTCTTCTCTTGTTCGTCTCGGGGAATGGCACGTTTAGGGTCGATCTGTAACGCAATTAGAGCGGTGAATCTGGCCATGTGTTAAGATATATGACTTACGATCTTGCCATCAAGGAAATGTTCCTTGACCATGACGATGTTGACTGTCTTGGCGTCCTTAAAAGTCAGGAAACCAAACCCTCGCGACCGGCCGGTACTGCTGTCTCTCATGACTGTGCATTCAACGACTTCGCCAAATTGTGAGAAGTAATCTCGCAGCGATTCTACCAACAACCGTTAGTACAAGTTTGTAGAGCTGCATGTGTTTAGTACTTACGATCGGTGGTTTCCCAGTTAAGACCGCCGATGAACATTTTACTACAGAAACATGTCAGTATACTTGTCATTTTAGAGTTGTTTATGCATTCTGAATATCAAGGCTGTTAAGCACGGGTCTCCTGGGCTTGACAGAACAATAGGACCCAGGCTGATGGCGAAGTGGCTTGCTTAGAAAAGGCTGCGAATTTGCGAATAATCAAATCAATAGTTTGCTGAAACCTCAACCCTGGCTTAGAGAAAAGAGCCGACAATCGAGAATTGAATGTCTGATACAGCAGAAAAACAGATGGCTGTGGTTTGGCGATTGCAATGTGATGAAGGAGTTTGTATCCTTGAGAAAATGGGCCGTGCTGGACAATATGGGTGCATGCAGAGAAGGCTACAGCCCAGCAGGAGGTCGATTGATCTGAAAAATCCCATTTCTTCGGCCTGTTTGATGTTGGCGGCAATTTCTGTAAGATCCCTGCTTGTAGGTGCATCAAGGCCAACACAACAAGGACCATATGGTTGACAAAGGTTGACCAAACGGCCATGACAGTCGAAGGTACGGCGCAGACATTGCAATGAGAGATGCCAGATCAGCTTGGTCGAATAAAATTTCGTCTTGTGCTATCGTCTTGACTGTTCTCTCTGTCTCTGTCTCATGCTAGGTACTGGCCTCGAGCGCTATTCGCTGCGAATCTCGCTATAGCACTCGAGAGTGTTTACCACTCCCGTCGGTTCAATATGATCTCTGCGACTGAGGGCTATGGAAGACTCAAGTAGTAGTGTCTTTCGCCTGGACTAGTGCCGGATGATTCATCTTGGGATGTCCACAAAGCGAATCACAGTACTGATTGTGACATCCTCCTCTTCCTCTCATGGCCCATAGACAATAGCAGCGGACTCGCCTCAACTGTTTATATCTCTTGATCCACATATCCTCTTGAATGAGTAATGGTAACTCCTCCAATCTGAATCTTGGCCGTTTGATGTCTCCGATAGCAAAACCTCTTTTTCTTAATTTGACCACGACCCTCTCTAGCCAAGCCAACTTCCGAATTGTATGAAAATGCTAAACAGACGGCCACTACTACGTGGCAACGTGGCAGTTGCCATGAGGATTCAGGGATGTGAACACGCGAGGCAAACCGTGATATTCTCGCAAGAGCGAATTCAAGAAATGCAACCACAATGCAGAAACAGTGTAGACTTACCCATCTTCCTTGGCACTCGCCTTGTGTACAGTTCCGTATGGGGGTGTTGGAGCATCGTCATGCATATCAGCCTGGCCTGTGTGACCGGATCCGCCGTATCCTCCACCGAGATTGAAATCGACGTCATCATCGTCGTCATCTTGATCTTGATTCATATGTTCATCACCTCCTGTTTCTTGATGTTGTTGCATCCCGTTATGCTCATCGTTGTCGTTGTTGTGAATGTTAGTAGGAGGCTGAACTTCTGGGGCAGGGGGGGCTGCTGCAGCGGGAGCAGACGCTGGCTTTGTGGCATCGTTGTCATCGTAGCTGTCTAAGAGTCAGTACCCCAGGTAGACGCACATGATGTTCAAATTTCTCATATTGCAATGGATACTTACAGATCGGCAAAGAGATCATCCTCGAAGTTCTCGGGCTCAGTCATGGCGACGGTTGAGGTTTGGCGCGTGTTTGTGATAAAAAGTTCGAAAAATGAGGGAGCGCAAAAGGAGCGCACGACGGGTTTCGCGCACTAGACACTAGAAAGCTGTTATGGGTGAGCAAGGGCAGGTGAGAAGTGATGCGCAATTGAAATTGAGAACTAGGTTAAACCAAGAGTTAAAGAAAAGGAAGAGGAGGCGACTGAACCATGAAGGTAAAGAAGGGTACTAGGTTATCGAGCTGCGGAGCCAAAGCCTAACTGATTTTACTGACTAAGCTAAGAGTGGGCCAATCAGAAATCAGCACCACTACAAGCAAATAAGAGCCCGAGTCTTGGGGTTCTTTTCATAATCCAAATGCTTAATATCACTGAGACTTGGAAGATGATGATAATCGAAATCGACCTCTTGCCTAGATACCATTTCAGAGCATTTTGCCCTTGCAGCTTTATGCTCCTCCAATACAACCCTTGTATTCCCATGTACATAATCTATAAGCTCGATTGTCAAGAAGCCCGACTTGCCTTTTAGCATTACATGGAAAGGGAGGTTTTGTTACTCTGGCTCAAACCCCATACGCTCATTGGTGAATTGCTTCTGGGCTGTATTCGTACTCCGTACCCAGGCTCGCACCGCCTGTTGGGCGAGGAATCCGCCCCGGGGCAGGGCAGCTGAGCCTAAGCCACAGGGTCAAGGCACAGTCCTCAATTAGCAGACACCCCCCGCTGTGAACCCGTCCGAACCCGCTATTTCCAAGCCATGGTAGTGCTGTTTGCGGGGTGATCTCGTGGTTGAACCAGGGCAGCCTAATTAAGCCCGTTTCCATTATGTTTGATCGATCCATAGTAGAATAGGTCAACCAACCCAACCTACTGACTTTCTTGCACTTCACAACATCATTGCGTCGCGTTACATCGCAGCATGTAAAATACCTTCCAAGGCTCTTGTCCACGGCCTCTTCTCCTCTTCAGCGAACCATGTGGTCGTCATCTGGGAGCGGCAAGAAGCCCGCGCAATCTGTAAGTCATGACTATCAGCGTCAGAGCTCTCTGTACTCACGAGACTCGACGTAATGGCGCCCGCCTCTGCTAACAGCCCCACCGCCGCAGGAGATGGTCCAAGTCGGTATGTTCAGCGAGGAGTTGTGAGATGGCGAATGTTTGCTGATAGAAGCTCGATTGCTTCGAGGCAGACCGATCAGAGTATGTATTATCTGACATGGAGTTCCATGCCCTCCAAGCTTGTGCGCTGAAGCTTATACAACTAGGTCCGTATCGCCTTTTTGGAGACCGCCACCACGAGACAACTCTACTCCAAAGAGAAACATCACATCACCCACGGGCCATGGCTCAGGTCTTGTTGTTGGCGCCTCATATTCGCATGCGGATATGCTCAAATTTGACTCATTGTCCGTTGGCTTGACCGCACTCAAAGCCTAGTTCTTGTTTGCTGATGTCAAATGCCAGAAACCTCTCCAACCCGTCTCGACCACGAACACCTCCTTCTTCTTCTTCAGCTAAGATCCGGATTCAAGAAGCTTCCCCACCGCCGAAGACCACGCCCGGAAAGAATGGTTCACCTCCATACAAGAGCTATATCAACTTTCTCTCCAATACCAACGATGACTGGAAAGCAGACGAGGACGACATGATGGGCTACGAGGATGATGATGGAGATGACTTTGGTCTGCCAAGTTTGTCGAGCATGAAGAGAAGAACACGGCGCATTGCCACACAGAACAAGGCCCAATCAAGTACATTATCACCGACAACAGAGGGGCCTTCCAATGCTCTCTCGGCGAGACGATATTCAAATAGTGCCGACATCGCAATAGAGCGACCCGCGCCCACATATCCCATGCCCAAAAAGAGTGAGGGGAAGATTCTTCGGCCTCAGTATAAAGAAATCTTAAAAGGTTTGCTGATCACACTTCAAAGCGCTGCCGCAGAAGTACTGACGATGACTTTCAGACCCCGCCAACGCTCTGCATCTCATCAACTATCCCACGGTTCCTGCAAATGCCACTCCCAAGGAGGCCGATGCCATAAACTCCCGAATTACGCGTATTAATAAGTTCAAGAAGCTGTTGCAAGCTTCCACTATTTCACTGCCTGACTTGAGGTCACTCGCCTGGTCTGGCGTACCACAAGAGGTGCGCGCCATTACCTGGCAACTCCTCCTCAGCTATCTTCCTGCGAATAGTGAGCGCCGGGTCGCCACCTTAGAGAGAAAGCGGAAGGAATACTTGGATGGTGTACGACAGGCATTCGAGAGAGGAGGAAACGCCGCCACCAATGCAGCCAACACAGCCCCAACCGGCCGAACAAGGGGCCTGGACGAGGCCATCTGGCACCAAATCAGCATCGATGTACCCCGGACAAACCCGCATATTGAGCTATACAGCTACGAAGCTACGCAGCGATCACTTGAGCGTATTCTGTATGTGTGGGCTGTACGACATCCTGCCAGTGGCTACGTGCAGGGTATCAACGACCTTGTAACGCCTTTTTGGCAAGTCTTTTTGGGGATTTACATTGGAGATCCTGATATCGAGTCTGGCATGGACCCAGGACAGCTCCCAAAGTCCGTGTTAGACGCTATCGAGGCCGATTCCTTTTGGTGTCTGACAAAGCTTCTCGATGGCATCCAGGACCACTATATCGTGGCGCAACCAGGGATCCAACGCCAGGTTGCTGCTCTCCGTGATTTAACAGCACGTATAGATGGCAATTTGTCCAAGCATTTGGAAAAAGAAGGCATTGAATTCATACAGTTTAGTTTCCGTTGGATGAACTGTCTCTTGATGCGTGAAATCAGCGTCAAAAATACAGTTCGCATGTGGGACACTTATTTGGTTCGTCAATATCCATCTGCTGGCAACTCTCAAAAACTAACTACTCGTCAGGCTGAAGAGCAAGGATTTTCCGAGTTCCATCTATATGTGTGTGCGGCCTTCCTCGTGAAATGGTCCGATAAACTCCTGAGCATGGACTTTCAGGAGATCATGATGTTCCTCCAATGCCTCCCCACTAAGGATTGGACGGAGAAGGACATCGAGCTACTCTTGAGTGAAGCTTTCATTTGGCAGTCCCTTTTCAAGGGTTCTGCCGCACATCTAAAAGGCCAACCAGCCCGCGAACCTGTCACGAACCTACAACTGTAAAGAATTTCGTTGTCTTGTCGGGGTTAAATGATCATATGGGAGCAGCTTCTGGAGTTGGTTCACAACGGGCGTGGCATGGAATTGTAGCAATGAGGCATTGCTACAATGTATTGGCATCGTAATGAGGATGGAAATTTTGAACAGTATCTTCCTCTTGTATCTGGTTCCTGACTGTACAAACTCAGCAAAGGATGAGCCTTTGTGAAGGGGTTTGGTATCATATTTATTTATATAGGGGGGATTAGCCCAACTTCCTACAGTCGAGAATTAAGAATTAGAGGACCCCTTCTATTCCATCTCGTCCTTATCTTTCATTCATCCAACGTCATTTGTTTTGGGATATGCCTCAATTACATGATTATACCTCCCATGGTATGGCATGTTTCTGAGACGGCCAAGGGTCTTGAACGCATTGTATGCCATCCACAATATCTTAGATATCCAGCCCCCAATAGAGAAATAATCCAACTCCAATACGCCAGGCCGTAAATATTAATATATACGTGAGCATCTAAACCATCCAGTTTGGTGGTGGATCAATATGCTGTAAACATGTGCTGTCGAACCTCAACTCGGTTTACCGTATTGAATCCTTTCTAGGCTCTATCAAGTCTCTTATGAACCCAAGCTTCTCGCGGTCTTCATCGCAGACTCGAGCCCACTCAAGTAGGAGGCGCCAAGTGTACAGGCGCATGTCTTCGCGACGCAAGACTTGGCTGGCCCAGTCTCTTCCTCTCTCAGCAATAAATCGTGCGGCAGTATCGCCACCAGCTTCTTCATCTGTGAAGAATTCGAGGATGGGGTAGAGGTCCCGAAAAGTGTTATCAAAGGGTACAAAGTGAACCCATGGGGTAAGACGATCGTCATGCCATTCAGCATAGATAGTAGCCTTGAGAGGCATGCTCGAGGAACGTAAGAAGCCACGAAAACGGGCGCTGAATGAATTGCCGTCGGTATCAGGCAAAAACTTGTAGTGGTACTGCTCCTTCATGGTCATATGCTTCAATTCGCGATAATAAGGAGCGACAGGATCACAGCCAACTTTTTCACATAGAAGACGTTTGAACCCGCAGTCAGAGATCTGCATCAACCATTGACCAATAGTTTTGGAGGCGCGATGGGTGCTATTGTAATGGTCGGGATTTGGCAGTTGAAATGTCTTGGGCTTGACACCTTGATGCTCAACACTGTCAACATATGAGCCATTAAGCATCTGGATAAGGCGGTGACGATGGAAGCGATGCCAGACATCAGCTCTCGGTTCGCCACCAGAAGCATCACCTCTCCAAACAATGCCGGTTTTCTTGGCGTGCCATGCTGGACCCATCTTCTCCCCTCCAGAATAGAATTCGTCGGCAGTAAGGTACATGGCGCCAGGGATAAGGATTTCGTTGTTCATAGGAAGCTTAGATCCGCCAAACAATGGGATCAATTCGGTGGAAGTAGACAAGCTGAGAGGCGCAACAAAGCTCCCGTGCATTTGGCGCAGATGCGGTTGTAAACAAGGGTCCTGAGCAGCAGTCCAGTTTTTAATATAACCTTTATAAGCGTACTCGGGGTCCCAATTTGAGGGATATTCAACAGGAGCCTTAAAGTCTGAGACTTGTTGAACATTGCGTGACGGAGTGTTGGGGTCACACGTCACACGCGCGAGTTCCCAATAATTAGCTGAGCTATTGTACCAGTAGGGATCGTAAGGCTGAGGTTTTTCGTCGTCGAGCTTGGACAAAGTCTTAAACTTTGTGAAGACCTCCTTAATAGGAGCAATGCGCCGATTGCCGTGTTCTTGATCGACAAGTTTGGATAATTCGTCGAAAGGAACAAGAAGTCGAGGTTCATCCATGTAATTGATTGGCATGTCGACATCAGGCAAGCCCTTTGCAAACTCTTTGACGAGGTTGGTCCATAGTTCAAGCCATGGCACACGATCGGTTGCATCGCCAACACCTGTAGCCACGCCATTGCGAACCTTCACGACCCAATGCCAGGCGGATGCGCGCCTGGCTAGTGTGTGAGCGTCAAGCGCCCAATATGGAGCCAGATCTTTGTATATACGATCGAAATAGTCTTCGACCACAATGCTATTGGAAGCAAGTGCAGCCTCCATCCACTTATCGAAGCCTGGTGGCGGGTGACGACCTCGGCGGGCGCGATAACGCTCAGCAGCATCGTAAAGATCATGGCTTCGTTTTGATAGGAGACTCTCATGGCGAGCGCGGGCATCTGCCATGAGCTTCTTAATTGGATGTTTTGGGCCCATAGTGACTGGGCCCTTGGGTTCTGTCACATCCCAGCCCTGGCTGCTGGTCCATAATATATAATTGGTGATAGCGAAACATATGAGAAATAGGGTGCTGAGGTAGCGGAAGACTAATCGAGAAGGCCAGTTCGATAGCCATTGTTTGAACCGAGGCCACATCATGGCCACGGATATGATGTAAGATAATGCAAGGGCCGGAGGAGTCGGAGAGTCTATGCGCGCCACGGAGGAGCGGGAAAACGAAGCATCGACGGACGAATGCAAGCTCAGAGAGCGTGGCCAGAGGGCATTTTAAAGCAGGATATTATTCGGACTTGCGACGAGAAATATATGTTCGAGGTTGCTCTCGGTAAGAAATGGAGGGATCGCGGTGACGTCTGTCGCGGGAAGAGATGTATGAGCAGGAGTAGATTCGACAGAAGAAACCAAGAAGAGAGGAAAGGTAAGATCAGACAAGTGACGTGAGAATTGGTCAGTTGAGGTTGTGGTGTTGAGAAAGGTCAGGTGGAACGGGAACGATTTCCAGACAAGTACCTGCCCTGTCGAGGTGGAAACTGGAAATCGCCGGGAAGTCGCAAGTCGAATCCAAGAAGTGGCCCTGAGTGGAGGGGGGCGTTGGAGCGTGGAGAAGTTACTTGGAGATTTGCGGAGCCATAAAGCCAGGGTGGTGGTATTGGAGCTTTGTCGTTGTAGAGGCTGTCAATTGAAGAGAGCAGGGTTCGAGGAGACAAAGAGAGACTCAGGAGCACCGCCGGGCTTTCCCTTCAGTTCTTGTCTTTCTAGGGCGAGGAGTCTTAGTTGGATCTCATCAGGATATCCAAGCTCTAGCCAAGTCCTCTGCATGTTGGTCACCATTGAAGCCCGCTTTCCTGGAGATGCATCATGCTGCGTTTTCCAAGGTTAGAATCTCGCTTCAGCCCAGGGGAGCACCATGTACCGGACAGTTTGTAGAAGGTCTTGGAGACGTGGTTAAGAACCATAATTAAGTTGTTTCATGCGATTCAGCAACACCTAAACTCTAACCTAAACCTTGGACTTGTTATCCCCTGATATTCGCATTTTTCGAGTCTTGGTCTCTCAACACTTTCCACGTAGTACTGCCCATCCTTGAGAGACGCCCACTTTCCGTAGGAGGTGATGAAGTGACAGTCTGCAACCAGAAAGGGGGAACCAGAGTCTCAGAACGGAAACTACTGTCCTGCCCGCGTCTAGCCATTAGCGGGGTGGCTTGGCAGTCCATGTTAGTGATCGCAGGCCGGGTTCTATCCACTGACTTTAGCCTGGAATGCTATTTATGTCTTTATAGCAACTGTCAATCGAATCCACGTCCTTCATGAATCTTTCACTCATGTATTGTTAATGTCTTAGAATTGCTCTTGTCATTGTGATAATAAGATGTTAATTAACATCAGCATCTTTACTACTGACTACCTACCTTACCTAGGATACATCTTTATGCATGTTAAATCAGTCGCGTCTAGTTTTAGTTTGGCGCGTGGTGGCTGACTTTTATCCATTTGCGTACCCAATGTGACATAATAGGGGATGACGAGGAACGTGCAAACGTAACCCAAGAGTCTTTCTTTCGCACTACACTACGTGCGGTGTCCGTACTCTCTGACTCCGAATGTGTTCAGGGTTCAATGTTAAGCATTCCGAACCATAAAAACTTCGCTTGGCAAGGCTTATCACGTACTCCGTAGATGAAATTCAGTCCAAGGGTGAACCGTCAACCAGCTGTCAATAATAAATCACTTACGGGTCTAGCTACGGTCATTACGGTCAGCCATGATATGTGCAGATGCAGGG
Organism: Fusarium gaditjirri; assembly: GCA_013266175.1. Classification (NCBI taxonomy): domain Eukaryota; kingdom Fungi; phylum Ascomycota; class Sordariomycetes; order Hypocreales; family Nectriaceae; genus Fusarium; species Fusarium gaditjirri. The sequence goes on along the minus strand of JABFAI010000119.1, from coordinate 9,604 downwards.
TCGCTTCATATCCCTGTGCGTTAAATCCTTGAGCGGCGGGTCGATGCGAGCAGCAACCGAGACTGCAAACATGGATCATGAAATAAAACAAACAATCAAACCCACTTGATTTCTCAAACTGAAAGACTCAATTGGCTTTTCCTTTAATTTTAAAGATCTGAAATGAAATCACTGCGACCCTACAATATATTTTGTGCATAACCGGCCTGTGCAGCTAGCCCGGCTCCGAATTGACAATCCCTGTCACTGATCCAGGTCAACTCATTTATTTAGTTCAACCGTTGGAGCCAACCACGAACTAGTTTTCACAAACTTCGTACCAGGAGTCAGTGAGCGACCCCTTTCTGGCGTGGTAGGGGAGAGAAACTCTGGGGAAGATCTTCCAAGTAGCTTTATTAGTTTATTTTTAACGCATATTTAGATTATCAGTGAAACGATTATTCCCTCCTTGCTTAACTGATAGTCGCTCAAAAATCGTAACAAATGGGTGCTTGACCAGAGATGCCCCTTGCACTGGCTTGCGCTTTTGTAATAAACTAGATACCTATCTCTGAAATATATACTTGTCAATGCAAGCATGTAGGATATCAACAGCTGCACCAAAAACGGCTTCTAGATTTCCTCTGGGCTAATATACAAGCAAGAGCAATGGAAGTACAGTTTCTTACATTTTAAAACTCCGACATGTTGATACATCTGAGTAGTAGTCGGCCCAAGATCTAGTGTTAAGCCAGTAACACTCCCGTCCCCTTGCTCAAGCAATCAAGAGATAAATCAACGGATACCAAGTATTTGCCACTGGCTTCAAGAGCCAGGATACTGGATTTCATTTCCGCTCATGTCGATTGGAGAGAATTTGCTTACTTCCCGTCAAGTGGTCTAGAGACAATGTGAACGTCATGGATTTGATAGCATGAAACTTTCTAAACCCAAGGCTAGAGTGTGAGGCAAACCAATTCCCATTGAAAACCCCCAAAAAGAAAAAAAAACCAAGTCTTCGAACTGTATTCTCCCCCACCGCAGGAATAATTTCTAAAACTCATTCACTTTTGACATCCATCTTTCTTATAACAAGATCCCAGGTTATCGCCAGAAGAGTCGCCCCACCGCTCCGGCTAATCCGCGGCTTCGAGTAGCCCATCTCAGCCAATCAGAATTGTCTTATTCCAAGTCGGCAAGCAAAGAGGCGAATCATTCAACATCAAGCAAGAAAGCTTCGCTCCGCCTACGCCGCCAACCACGCCCGCGCCAATCTCCCCTCTTCAGGCCCTCCGGTATCGTGCGATCGAGGTCTGCTCCTCTACCGAACCGTTCTCTCGCCCGAGATGCTCTCTTCCACGCGGTCCGCGGCCTCAATGGCCCTCCGAGGTGAGTGCCTTGAACTCTCCCGGCCAGGCGGGCTTTATAGCTCGAACCACGAATTCGATAATCGCGACGCCAGTACATGTTGCTGACTCTACTTATTACAATAGTCAAGCCTACAACTGCCATTGTTCCTTTTCGAGCTACCGCTGCCGCCTTCACGACCAACTCTCGCCGCGATGCGAGCGCTCTCCAGACTCACTCAGCAACTGGTGTAGGAAAGGTTCGCAGAGAGGTTCCGCTGCCCAGCGAGGTAGCTCCTAAGGGTGCCTTGCAGTATGCACTGTATGTTATTCCTGCAACATTGACTTGTGTCGAGAAAATCACATTCGTTACCCAAAAATTGGACCAGCACTGACCTGTTCCATTCAAAAGGACCACACTTGATGCCGTCACCAACTGGGCTCGTCAGTCCTCCCTTTGGCCCATGACCTTCGGTCTGGCCTGCTGTGCCGTCGAAATGATGCATCTCTCAACCCCCCGATACGATCAGGATCGCCTCGGTATTATTTTCCGTGCTTCGCCGCGACAGTCTGATGTCATGATTGTTGCTGGTACTCTCACAAACAAAATGGCTCCTGCTCTTCGACAGGTTTACGATCAAATGCCTGATCCCCGCTGGGTTATTTCCATGGGTTCATGTGCTAATGGTGGTGGATACTATCACTACAGCTACTCTGTCGTCCGAGGTATGTCTTATCCCCCTCCCACTCAACTCCCACCCAAATTAACCCAACCAGGATGTGATCGTGTAGTCCCTGTTGACGTCTATGTACCGGGATGCCCTCCTACGAGTGAAGCATTGATGTACGGAATCTTCCAACTCCAACGCAAGATGAGGAACACTCGTATTACACGCCATTGGTACAGAAAGTAAGATTTCAAAGCCGAGGAGTCGATCAGGAACCAAGGGAAATGGAGTGGAATGGTTGTTGTTGAGGTGGTTGTCGTTAAGGAGGATAGCACTCATGGAAGCATGTACAATTTAGACAGCTCCTTCTCTATGTTTAAGTTTGTAGAATTCAGTTTCATTGCTAGAGGGCAAGGAACCAAAGGTATTATTCCCAATTTATTAAAAGCTTTAGTGCACTTTGTGGTTGAGTTGGTACTTGAGATATATTTCACTCACAACGAGGTACTGCGACCTTGTAAATACACTAGGTCGAATGTTTATTGTTTCCCGAATAGATTACCATCTACAGCCACTTTAATAATTAAGCCCGGGCCCTTTCAATAAGCATCGGCCTTGACCGCAAAGCGGCTGTGATAGTAGTAGAATCTGAGTTTCCCTCAATCTGAGCAGTTCGATCAGGAGAATCCTTAACTGTCGATAAGTATCTCGGTTCCCATAAGTTTTGAAGTGCAGAGACCAATCTTAGAACGGTCCTGGGTCCAGAGAATGGTAACAGTAGCGATGAACATTTCTCCTCGAATGACATTTGGTTGACAAGGAGCAAAATTAGCTTCAACTGCTCAGTTTCCAACAAGAAACAGGATTCAGATGATGGCCCCTTCTTGATGAATGAGAAATTCATTCTTTTAGACACCATTTCCAATGTCTGTTGAATCGAAACCGATATTTGTATTCGGACTGCTGCCCAGACTCAAGGGTAATAATTCATAATCCTCCTGACAGTCACCAGCGAAGCTCCAAGATGTGCCTTATATGACTGGCAGGAATAAAAGAATAAACTCCAGAAAGAGGGAGAGGGAGGATGTGTGTATATGTGTATGTCAAGATCAGAGATCTCTCAAGCAAGTCGCTTGTCAAACTCTGCAGAAAAGGGTCCAAGTACAACCTGAACATGTCTATATCATTTTTCCCCTCTGTGATGCCGTCTCCTCTTCCAAAATACCAAAGTTCATATAATGATATCTTGTCCATTGCTTGATTTTAATGCATTCTTGTTCCCTTGCAGAACGTAGCTATTTAATGTTACTTATCATCAGGAGAATTCGGCTTTCTTGCTCTCCTGTAACAAAAATGTATTTGGCCTGATATCTCAAGTCGCTTAACATTGCCTTGGTTCGGGGCAGCCACAGACAGAGCAAACATCTCAGTTGCCTTTTTGGGTCAGCCACTGCTCATGAGGAGACCTGTCACCGTATGCAAGTTCTGTAGATGGCTTATCATGACGGCTCTTCTGTCGATATTGAAAGCAAGATAAGCATCTCTAGTTGTTGAAACGCCCGTGCACAAAGTTCGTGAATATCCGGTCAACACTACACTGAGAGTAGACGACTCTTGCCGTTTTCCTGGAACCGATGTGACGCCACCGTCTTCTGCTAAAATTGACTGGCGTAGAACTGTTGCCCAAGTTTCAAATACAGGCAATTATCCCGTGCATAAGGCAGTGTCAGCTGACTGTCATATGCAATACGGGCCCGTTAAGTTGTTGGAGGACTGTCAAGTTCCATCTCATTGCGAAAGATTTCTCGCGGCCACTGAAGGAAGAGTTCCATACCATGGAAACCAGTTAAAAGGCATTCCTCTTCATTTAGTACCATATATCTATTCATCAATGTATTCGCCAGTTTGGTGATCTTATGACGGTTTATCTTTCTGGCGTAACTCTTGTTGTAGTCCGAAACTTGGCGAGTCTCAACCGCATCTTGGTTTACACGACGATCCCACAAGCCTCGTAGATATCACCGATTGCGCGATCGATATCCGCGTTCTTGAGAGATGATGGTTTTGATTGTGCGCCCCGGACTTTGAAGAGACTTTACACCTGTTCGTTATGAAGGGTTCCTAAGCAGTCCGGCCCTTGCGGTGCACTGGTGACAAAGGCTGTATCTCGCCCTCTGATGTTCTCTCTAGGGATTTGGGAGTCAAGTCCTGGCTTCATGTTCCAACGCAGGGATAAAATCCGTTAGCCAGTCTCTTTGAAGGAAGGAGCACGGAAGAAAATCTCGACAAGCCGTCCTAGCCATCTTCGAAGATGGGCTTCATAGAACTTTGGCTCCATCTTGTCCACAAGGAGTGGCTTGATTCCGTGAAATGTGTACATAGCAATGCAGTTATGATATATTTCGAGCTTCCTCAATATTTAGGACGAGCTATCTTTTGTCCTGGAGAATGAGTCTCAGAAGTGCTCTCTTTAGCCATAGCTCTGGTCTATAGTGATGAGATGGGAGAGTGACAGAGATCCTGTTAGGTCAATGTTTCTCGGTTTCAAAAGTACCCTGGATAACTTCGGACTCTGACTCTCAAAGAGTGAGAGATTGCTTGTCGGCCATGAATTTCTTTAGAACTCGGCATGCAAGGAGTAGTAATGATATAAAAGGGGAGTCTTGAATGTTGAGGTCTTTAGTAGGAGAAGCTCAGGCAGAGTGGCGATCGACGGGAGCGGAGGTTGATGCAAGAATGGGATTGCAGGGAGAATAACAGTCGACATGATTGATATTGTGTGTGTGGGTATATTCATAACTGGTAGAGAGTGGTGTAGTGATGGGTAGCGGAGAAATATGTTTTGTACCAGGAAGAAATGCCCGATATTAGACCTAAGCTTATGCTAATACTTAGGATACCTTAGGATAACTTTAGGATCTAACTAAAAGGTTTAGGGAAGTTAATCCTAAGTTTAGTGCTATCAGAAATACAGCAACGAAAAAGGCGATTCTCAACACTGCTTGCCACCGGCTTCATGTTAATGGACATCCTTTCCTACAGATGTTTTTTCTCTTCTACCAACAGCTTCTTGGTAAGTACCTGGCAAGCAATCAACAAACGGGGGTTGCCAGTTGAAGAAAAAAGAAAAAAGCTTTTATGAAACATACAATCAGTTCGCCAGTTGTTCAATCTCACCTGAGCAGGGGAGTGGAGGCTACTCATCGGAGTAGGCAAAAAATGAGCTGCATAATGCTTTTTTCATTGCTTCTATTAACAAATAGAGATCTAGACTTCAAGCGAATCACTGGCTGCAAGCACTGTTAGAGTGATTGCACTGTTTCGGCTTCCGCAACTTACACCTCTGACAAACAACCAGAGGCTGCAAGGCATATTTGAAAGGCCATAAATGATTTCATCTAACCATCATAGCCCTAGAACTTTCTCTTCTTCTGGAGACACTTTCCCGGTCAAATGCTTTCCCGCCGACAAGCCTCTCTGTCTCTCAGGCTCTGCCTGCGGCTCAAACAGGCCGCGCTCAATTCCCGCCGAGAGTCTCCAGGCTATTTTCAAGATGATATTAGATGATAGTATCCTAATATCATCATAAAATATTATAAATTATTAAAGTGAGTACCCTAACATCATCATAAAGATCCTCATTAATTCCTCACCAGACCACACAACCCGCGTACTCGACACTGGTGCCAACAGAGGCGTAGAATGAGACGGATGCGAGGTTGCCACCACGTCTTTTCACTTCGACCTTGGTCCTGTCTCCCCAAAACCGTGCGCCCGTATATAAAAACGATTTAGTGGATGAAGAACTCCAATTCCTCAAAGGCGGCTGTCACTCAACACACCAATGCCTTTGCTCAGAAGGTATTCAGTGAGAAGTCTCCCACACGAGTCAAGTGCTCACTCTCCGAGTACGCACGATCCAAGGCTACTGATGACCCTGAGACTTGGTCCGACGTTCATTATGCTTGAAATGAGCTGGTCAACAGCCCTGAATGGTATGCCCTGAATAAGCCCGAGCATCATGAGGCCTTTCAAAGGCTTATGATTGCCGCTATCGATGATGTCGACATGGTCTATGGTATACCTGCCGCTCTGGCAAAGCTAGCCAACCATCATAAATGGACACCACGCCATATCATTGTCGACGAGGCCGCGCGACTCAACGAGAATACAACTTTCATGCTTCAGTAATTCTAGCAGAATTTACTAAACATTTTTGTTGGCGGTACTAACCAGTTCTTTCCCATGGCTCTTGCTGATGCTCGGGCAGACTTCGAGTCTGTTTACAGCCCCCAGCGAACAGTCAGTCTCTTTGAGCGGATGGAAGCGACTGACAATGTCACGTTTGTGCTAAAGCGCAACTATAGTGCCAGGCGCCATGCTGCCGAGTCCGTGATCGAGGCGTTCTGTAGCCGCGATATCTCTATCATCTATTGGAATCCTACCGAAGTCACTACATCGCTCCATGAGTAGTTGAGGGCAACATACCATCCGAGCCACGCCATGCGGCTGATCATCCAAATGTACCATGACAGTAAGCTCCAAGCTTTTTCTCAAGGGGGGTCACTTGGTATTCGGGGAGGTCCATCGTCTGTTTCAGATGTACTCTGAACTTACCAAGACCCCAGACCCCCCCTATTATGCTGACCATCACGGGATATCGAAAGTTCCTCGAAAATCTTTTCGAGGATTGGAATTCGGCACTAGATGCACCAGAGAACCCAGTCCTGCCTATGCGGACCTCTAAACAAACTACTATATGCGTTGGGGGACTCGCCCAAGACCTTCCACTGCCTGCGGAAAATCAAGGGACAGATACAGTGCTCGATGAATGGCGCAAAGTACACGCCCCTGTCTACTTCGAGATGACCCTCGACTACGAGAACGGTACCGTCCTCTGGACGTGGAAGGATAAACGGAATAGGGGCTTCCACCCCGAGTATGTCGGGCTTACCGACGGCAAGACAGAAATTACTATTCGTATCCAGCTTCTGAACCAATATGAATCCAAAGAACGGATCCGAATCAAGTAACACAATCTCGATCTGCTCATCGTCTGTGCCCGCCGGGCTATCAAGAAGTAGGTGGTTGCTAGTACCGATAGGACGACTCTAGTAGACTACGCAAGAGGCTCAACTGATTCGCCTCGCCAAAACCTGCGAAGGTAGTTGATGGTGGTGATTCTGAAGCGCCAGCAATACCGAACCAGAGCCCCACGAAATATCATACCCAGATCAATATAACATATAGGCAGTCGGTCAGATGCAAGCTTGGCCCCGAGGCAAATATCCATCCTGGTCCATTTACAAATTGGGTCCATGGTGGATATCATGATGAGACTGATAGGGAAAATGCGAAGCCCAATACGAAGGAACCTAGGAATGGCCTCAAGACCAGATTGGGAGTATATACAAGGGCACCAGGGAGTGGAATATTAAAAAGAAAAAGGGAAGGAAAAAGAGAGAAGGAAATTTAAAAGAGACATGGTCAATATCCAGCAAAGCGAAGGATGGAATGTCAGAAGGCTGGGAAAAGGCGAAAGCAGGTTGCATATGAGGTTGACGAGTCACCTAAGGTGATGGACGTGATGTTATAGCCAAGGGCACAGGATTAAGGGTGAGGGGATATACGAAGGGCGACATGCACTTGATGATTGGGACAACAAAGGATGGGAGAGGAGAAGCGGGTGACGAGAAGAGATGACCACGAACTACGAACAACCAGGCGTCACCAGAGCTAAGAAGGCCAAATACAGACACGACGAATGAAGGACAAAGAAACAACCGTCTACTGTCGAACGAAAGGATTGCTCGCGCACATATCGCAGGCGGGAACTGCGAAACCACAACCTAACCCGACTTTCGTTGTCCGGTATCAATATGAAGCCAAGTTACAAGAAATTATTGTCTATAAGACGACCACAATATACAAGGCGCCGAAGATCAAAGACACCACAGATGATTCGAGTGTACCGTAAACAGTTGCTCAATCATCCGCCAGAGGACAACAGTAAAAACAGCGATCGCCATCCTCATGAACAGTCCAGAAATGACATTGAGAACCAAACAGTCATCATACAGTCATACAGAGTGATTACTTTCTATTTTATAATACTGGAATCCACCGTCAGTCTTGATACAGCACTATCATTCAGTATTATCGCCCAGATCACAATCCTATGACCTCCATGCATGTGGTGCCTGGGTGGATCTTTGATGAGGAAATACTATTCAGCCGCAATGCACGCACGGGTACAAATAAGTCAAATATCTAATCAAAAACACTAATCTCGGAAGAACAAACAGCAAACAAAACAGCAAGACTACAGTGGCAGTATTCTTCTTTCTCGCAGGCACATTCGAGGTCCAACTTCAAACAAACTACACGCAAGCACCTATAAGGATGTCCTTCTCCTCACATGCATATCCTATCTCAAGGTCTAACCTCAGAAAAACCACAAACGGGCTATAAGCAAGACTGTGACAAGACAAGGCCACAAACGAATCGCAAACAAGACTGCAAAACTGCAAACGAGCAACTACCAGGATGCCACACTCTCTCAAACGCACATTCAACTGCCAAGCTCCAATCTCGAACAAGCTACAACCAAGACTGGAGCAAGACAAAGCCACAAACAAGCAACTGGTAGGATATTCTTCTGCTTCACAGACACAATCACAGAAGCAGCAGATCATTCTTTCTTCTTCCAGACTCACTTAGAAACGGCCTCCTCTTCAGCCGTGCAGACGCTTTAAGTCTGAATTTATTTATCGAGTTCTGGCCAATTCTCTCTCAGCAGGCCTCTTCTCATATTCCATCTGGATCAAGGCCGTCTAATTTATTCGCTTTGGGGACATCAGGGCCAGGATTACCATGTATATTAGAAAACACAATTTACACACTTCAAAAACAGGCTGTCCCAGTATACGCCCCTATCATCTTGAAATGCTATTAACAAGGGCACTAATCGAAGTTATGTCGCCCAACAACTCATTATCTACAAGTCATTGCCGTACCCCAAACGAGATCCATAGCACCCATATCCATAATATCGGTCGTAGTATTTAGGATTCTTTCAAGAATAAGCACAATTTTAAGACCAATTTTATTTATGGTCAGTCAGACTGATACGTTTCGCAATTTCTCTGTTGATAAAGGTATGATTTTTGCCACCTATCTAGACGCCTGCTTCATCTTGACATATAAAATTTTTTTGAACATAAATTTATACCTTTTATCATCAGTCACAGTCATAATTGGTAACCACGAAAGTATAATATACACTGGCTTGTTTGGATATGGGTTTTCAGGGTTACAGCCTTGGTGGTGATCGCCTCGAGAGGATGATGATAGAGAGGGCATTCGGCCTACTAAGGTTAGGGGAAATATCTGCTTTATACTCGTAGATTGAAATTACTTATTCAGTTAGATCTTAAGGTTTAAGGTAATAGCTATATAACCTACTAAGACTTAATATTAAGGTTATTATATTTTTTAGTATAGTATAACGTGGTTAATAAGTAAGTATACCAGATAAGCGAGTACACTAAAAATCCCTTAATCTATAATATTTCTATTTAATTAGATACTTCTTAACTACTAAATATACCT